>JAYMFT010335596.1:0-23185 GCA_038088735.1 Panulirus argus
CCGGCCTTGATGTGGACTTTTGTCCGTGACTGGAGCCTTCAACATAAAAAAAAAAAAAAAAAAAAAAATCCGGGTCGTGTGTTGTCGTGTCCAGCACCCCTTTCGCACCTCCCCCCCTCCCTCTGGTCGTATATTGTCGTGTCCAGCACCCACCTGCACCCTCTCGGTTCGGATGTGGTCGTGTCCAGCAGCACATTACCACCCCAGTTCCCCCTCGTCCCCTGCATCTGGGGAAGGATATCCGCCCATTCTTACCTACAGTGTCCTGCCACCTACGCCTACGCCCATCCGAAACTCACCCTACATCCGCCCACCACCGTATCACCGCCCAGTACATCACCTACACCGCTTGCTTCGTGAGGTTCCTGAGTTAGTGGTGTTAACATTTTTGTAACTTGTACAGTACATTATGGTACGGGGTGTGAATCCCGAGCCAAATAGTTCTGGCGGGAACAGCATCACTAACAACCACGGTTTGATGAAGTTTCGTAATTTTTGATAATTCACGACAGAAGGACGAGGCTTCATAACTGAAAGTGCTGCCTCTTGAAGTTGACGGTACAACCCATGAGCACGAAAGAATGGTCCTTTGAACACGTCGCTGTCCCATGGGGTGATGGGCTGTCCCTAATCGTGAAAGGTCTTCAGCTACTGTAAGGCCTGGCAACCTTCTGAGTTTTAAGTTAACTTTGATCACATGTGTCGGAGTAAGGAATGTGAACTTTTACTTATTTCTAATCGATGGTTACTTTAATCTAACGTCATCTTACTCGTGTTATTCAGTGATAAAAGTTTGTCTCAGAACGGATATGTCATTGCTGCATTAAGTTGGTGGGCAGGAGTAACCTGATGTACTGATGATGTCATGATTAAGGTGGAGTGAGTGGGGGTGGGCGGGGGACACACACTTCCCACCACCAGCATCGCCACCACACTGCCACAAAGAACTACTTCTACTGCCACTATTACGTAAGTCCATTGTCACCACCAAGAAGAACCAATCAGGGGCCGGCAATATTACTTTCTCTACCCATCACCATAATCACCACCATAACTACCGCTATCAACACCACCACCACCACCATCATGGGTCGTCATGGGTTGCCTCCCCTTAGGCATAATTGGTGAATTTCCTCATGCTGGCCTAGCCCTTTCCGCTGGGTGGCCATCGCGGCCCAACCCGGGTGGGTGACTAAGGTCGTAGAGGAGACGGGCGGGCCACTCTGGCCCCGCCCTAGCCTAATCCATCTTGGTTTTTAAGGAGAACACTGCCCACGACTCATCCTCCGTCAGTATCTGATCCTTTTTTTTTTTTTTCATCCTTTCAGTACAGACTTCATACTGGGACGACGCTAATGTTCAGCGTTTCCTCCTTCAAAGGTATGTGGGACATATGTACCGTATCTTCAGGTAGAGTGAATTAAAGTACACCGAGGATGTTGTACTGACCTCCAACATGTTTATGTTTCCTTCAGGAGGCCCACAGTTATTAACCACTGTAATGCCTACAATTATCTAGTCTAATACGACTGTTTCCCTCGCATATCCAGGTGTATTAAGGAACTCAAAACTTCGTAAAAAAAAATATGATAGGATTCTCCTGGATTTCTGAAGTTCCAGTGTGAAATAAAACTGTAGATGATAAAACTAACAATTCCATCCGTATATACTGGCGTTTGTAAACGTATGTAAATCTGTGTAACTTGAAAAGAACTTTGATGAATATTGCTTAAGTGTACCACGTCTGTGACAGTCACGTGTGAGACCCTTTTTTTTTTTTTTTCCTCCTGATCTTGCCTCATCTGCTCGAAATATCGTCACTGAAGTCATGTTTACTGGTCATTGAAGTGTCTGATCTAAGCAGCAGCGCCAGGAAGATCATATTCGTATTCAATGTGTAAAATAGTCCATATACTGAGGTGTACAAGGAAATCTATTTTCCTGAGAAAAATAACAATAATTGTAGGTATTTTTTTTACCCCCCAAAAAAACTTTTTGTTTGAAAATTGAAATTTATCACATTGAAACTTTTCTATACTTGAAATAATCACAGAAAAAGTCTCAAAATGCTTTCCCATACCGATAGATACCCAATAAATACGAAACGAATTGTTACAGTCAACATCACAGTTTTTCTTCCTCTCAGATAAGGCAGAAAGTTGCTTGCTTTACGTGTGAGATGACTCCTCAGTGACTCCTGAATGAGGAAGGATGAGGACACGCCTCAAATGCTTGTGACTCACAATTCCATTCATCGCAATCTCAAAGACACAGGAAGGGTACGTGTACCCATCTCAAGACAGTTCTGCGTCATTACTCTTTTCAGGTGCGTCTCAGAAACTTTTTTTTTTAATATGTAGTTATATTTAATAACTCCCACCTTGTGTATGCATTTTTCTTTTTTTCATCAAATACATGATATACCTGTACATTCAATCTCTGCTTTACATACACCGTTAGTGTGTTTTTAAGAAATGGGTTAGATATTTAGTTACAAACACCTAGCTGTTCGTAAAGTTCTTTGGATTGCTATATGGTCTTTCATGATTTTAACTAAAATCATCGAGAGTTGAACCGGCAATAAAGTCATTCAAACAATAAAGTAAAAGTTTATTTCCATTTCTTTACTTCTAAGATATTGTTGTTATCCTTTGTTTGAGGCTGTGTGATGGATATGTGACTGAGCAGGACTTTTTTTTACGATCCACAGTCCTCAGAGATACAGTTGAAAATATTGCATATGTAGGATATGCAAGTAAGAGACACCTTAGAAACTGTAGTCATCCTAAAACCTTCGAATTCAACCGGAAATTAAAACGAGACCAGGGAAAAAAAGTTCAGTCGATGCTCTTGAAGGTACAGTGGGTGGGTGAGGGAGGGTGGTGGATGGCTGCACCCACCCTTGTACATCACCGCCGCCCTGTTATAGCCGCATCAGTCATCGTTGGGGCGGGCCGGCCGCCCTGAAGGCTTACACTCGGCCTGCTGAGCGACCCCTGTTGTGTAGCGCCACTATGGTACTTTGTGTGGTTGTATGGGGGGGGGGGGATTAGTGTGATCGTCACATAAGCACAGTGCTCGTATAATTTTTTTCAGTGTTATGTGGTGGTCGTAGTTGTAAGTTGTATCGCGCTTGCGTGCCTCCATAGTCCGTGCAATGTTGTGACTGTTCACGTGAGCATGAGGTGTTGTTTCCCTGAAGAGTGCTAGGCTGTTGGTACGATGGTTGTCATGGACCGGTAGTGTGGGATAAGTAAGCGTGGAAGTATTAAGGTGTGGTAACATAGTTTCGTGGGAACACGATGACCCATTGGTGTGTAATTACAGTACTGATGTGGTGAGTAAAATAGCGTTGCCATTAGGCAACTGACCTAAATGGTGGGGTTCCCAACTGGTGGTACGTGCGAGTCGTCCACGCGGCACGAGGTTCCAGAAGCTCTGATTATATGTAAACATTAATACGAACAACAGAGTTGCACAAGATGTTTAACAATAAGTACTGTCGTAAATCAAATGTCCATGCAAGTTTCGAGTCAGGTGACTTTGTTTGGGATTTTAATTTATCTCGTATGGTAGAAACACATAACCTTTTTAGGTTAAATAGCCTTAACACATTTCCATAGTCCTGCTAATATTTAATGCTTCCATAACCATTCTTTTGACTGAGTTAACCTGGCCAATGGGTAGCAGTCTTACTGTAGAGCGTAATGGCTTTAATCTGTGATTTAAGTTTATTGTGGAGTTTGATAACATTACTTAGAGTAATATGCATTTGAGTACAGAGAGTGGCTTTATAGTATAAGAGATGCAGTAAATTACAAGGCGACAAGCAGCGCGGCTGATCTTGTGGGCGTGGTCCTGAGGGTCACGGTCAATGTAGCATGAATCTAGTCGGGTGAGGAGGGGAAGTGACGGAGGCGCAGGCAGGCAAAACCAGGTTAGCATCGGGGCCCCTGGCAGAGAAGGTGCCGCCAGCAAAGTCATCTTATGACAGATTATAGTCCGTCACTTTCGCAAGGAGAGACAAAGACTGGAGCACTCGGTTCTCGTTAGGGACACTGGAAACAAGGGTGCGGAGCCAGCGAATGGTAGGTGCACAGGTATGTCCGCCGGGCGGCCATAGTAAAGGAAAGTGGCATAGACCCATCACTGAGGTCAGTGCCAGGGGAAGTGTCTGCGCCAGCGCCACAGTCCAGTTTTACAGGGTTGCTACGGCACTAGTGTCACTTGTGAACAACCCTGGAACTCTCTTCTGGGGCCCCTGCGTCTTCGAGGCTGTACTCCACACAGGAGCAGGGAATGGTGGCCTGCTTTGGAGAGAAGAGAGACAGAGAGAGAAGGCCCTTGACAAGACTTGTACATTCCTTTCCGTCTGCTGACAAGTGATACAGCCTTGCGGAATATGACTTCCCCCTTGAAATGTAACCTGCAGCAGGTGGAGTCCAGTAAGCTGAAGACGGGGGCAGGGCTGGCTGGTGTGTGTGTGTGTGTGGTGGGCGGTGCGGGAGGTGTATAGTTACAACAACTCGTCCCTACCTCCATCAGTATCAGGTGACTACCCTATTCCCCGCTTCTTGTTGTGGCTACATAATTCAGGGTTGTATTTTTTAATAGGTTTGTTAGGTGTTTTCTGTCTCGCTGCGTTTCTTGAATTCAGTTTCGATTTTGTTATTAATTCGTTAGCAATCATTTTTTTTTTTTTATGGCCTCGGAAGGAAAAACTGGTAGGTTCTGGTTGTTTGCGTCAGTGCAAGATCGGCACGGCTCCCGGGTATCAAGGTTACGCCAGCGGTCCCGTAACTTACGCAACACCTGCTTCCCTGTCAACAAAACCCCCTGCCGAAAGTTATGTTTATTTACCCCACTTATGTACATTATTATACCATTTTTTTCTCTCTATCTCCTGTCAGTCTTGTAAGTCATTAGTATTGTCAAATCACTGTCTACATATTATCAGGCTCAGAATTTAATTATCCCAGCAACCTCCTTACGTTACGCACAGACTGGATGATGTTCTCTTGTACATCTGGATTATCCGTTCGTTCTTATTACTTGCAACTTTTCCGACTTCCTTCCCCGCCAAGAAGTTGACTTTAAATCGTCTTTTACAAATTCAAATTCAAGACCACCGAACATAGCCGTCAGACCTGATTCAAGAGAGGATATTTGACACAGGTTACATAGATGGCGTCAGGTACTCTCTAGTCTAGCTACTTAATCTTGTTACTTGTTGCCAGGTTTATTGATTACTGAAAGCACATAAACAGACACATGTACGTAATTGATAAAGTTGATTCACTTGGGTCAGAGGTGGGAGACAGAAAATAAACCGAGACAGAAAATAAACCACCACATTATAAGAATAAGAATAGTTTTTATATTTTTATGAAAGCAAAGTGATATTTTTCCTTTCGGCGGAAAAATACAGACTAAAAGTGCAAATGGTTCAGTCAAGAAGCGTATGATTGTAACAGGTTATTCACCTTAAGAAACAGAGGGTTGTTCCTTCCCCCATGAGCACGACTTACGACCGTTAAGGGTCAAGTCAAATGCCAGGCCATCATACCCAAGGGTCGGGTCGTTCATCATATTCAGATCTCCCTGAGATTCCAAAGGGCAGACGGCGTTACTCGATCCAATATCAAGACTTATAACATTTACTTAGTTTTGTCTCAGTAAAGGGAAGTAGAATGTAATTGTTTGCCAGAAATTACCAAAAGCTGGGATCTGATATTGGAAACTGAATGATGGAAGCCTCGGCAGTAGAAGGAGATCGTGGACAGTCAACTGATGCTTCAGCTGAGAGAGTGGACATTTCTGATAGATGTCAAGAGGTAAACCCCAGAGACAAGCATGGCGAACCTTCTCCACTCTCGGCTTAGTGTGCTTAGGTTGTGAAATATGACATTCTCATGTGTTTTGGGGTGTGTGTGGTGTGGAACCAGATAGTTGTTGGTTATGGCTGGCTTAGAACCTGGTTGTTGCAGGCTTTGGATGGTGTTCAGACCAGGGGGCGACGTTGTGCATGGAGACGTGATGCCTGTATTTTGAATGTTTAACCGCTTTATTGCAGCATATGCAGCCAGAGTGGAGGCACTCGAAAGCCGCAACTCCCACACGCACTGTGCCCTATATACAAGCAAATTTTACCTTTCACTTTGTTGGAGAGGGACAGGATGTTTGTGTAATGGATGGTTGGAGAGCTGGAGGTCATTTGTTGGAGGGAAACGTACCGGAAGGAGGTTTGATACGCAAGTGGATGTGAGAGAGAGGGAGATGTTCTTATGCTCGGGGTTCTGTTGTCTGTGTTGGTGTGAACACCTCGAGCACGATGGAGGGAATTCTGCGAGGAGGCCAGGACCGTGGCTGTAATAGTATGGAGGAAGGAGAGGGAGGTGGGAGGATCCAGAGAGGGTGCGAGGATGGAAGTAAGGGTTTGGGGCTGTCAGTAGAGTTTGTGGCCTTGATCTGGGCTTTGTCGAGTAGGATTGGGTTGCGCCTCATGGAGTGTGGGAACGCTGCTCTGTGTGTGTGTGTTAGGACGAACGCCGACTGTCGAAAAGAAAGTCGAATTATATGAAGGTATTTCATAAAGGGGGAAAAAAAAAGTCTAGATTCCGGGTGAGACTGTGGCGTAGAGCTAATCCCAGAATGTCGTTGTGGGCAAAGGGCGTACTTAGTTTCTTGAAGGTGAGAGGAGTTTGGCGTTAGATTTATTAATGGGAAATGACTAGTTCTTGAAATTGATTTGCGTAAATTGTTGGAAAATAAGAGTGAGTTATTGTTATGATCATGGGAGTGTAGAGGAAGACAAATAACAGAGGACATGATGTTCTGTGACGAGGTTAACTGCTGTAGGACAGTAATAGTATCTTAAATTCCCAATCTACATCCATGGGGACGGGACAGTAAAGTAAATCAGCAATGCCAGAAATGATGTTTAGGCTGTGCACAAAAAAAAAAAAACGGGTGGTGGGGGGGGGGGGGCCTGATGAACCGTGACAAAGGAAGCATCTGTGACGAGCAAAGTTATGTTCTGTGCGCAGAAAGTTTCGTTTGTGGTTATCAAGAGAGAGAGAGAGTGTGTGTGTCTTGGCAAGATGTGAGCTCTGGTGGACACGAATATACGTATGTAAATGTTACCCTGTGATCCATGTACCTGTGCGTGTACTTTCGTGGTTCCAGGGTAAAGATGAAGTCGAAGACATCAGAGGTGGAGGGGGAGTCTCTGGAAGGTTTGGCTGGTGTGAGCTAGTTGGTGAACGGTGAGGTGTGGCGAGCACTCGTAGGTGATGATTTACTCAGCATGTGTGGGTGACCACATCTCGTTTGGGAAAAACGACGTGTCTCATGTGTCCGGATGTCGTGAGTGATGAGTAAAGGCAGGTGGGGGCCCCAGCGTTGGCAAGGATGACGGCCGGGGTTAAGCCGGTTGCTGACCTAAGTCGAGGTTCCTGTCCGGCTTACGTCACCTGTTTTCTTCCATGATGAACTTCAGTAATTAACCGCAAAGGTTGTACAACTTCCTCAATAAATCCGTCCTTGGTTTAGGATTTTTTTCACATGTTCAGCGTTCTTTTGCTTGGTTTAACTTTAGTGTTATTATTTTCAGCACAAATGTAACTAAACCTAATTGAGAAGCATATTACTGCAAGTTATTCGTTTTCATTCTGGAAGAAAACAACGTGTGGATACCTTGGTAATAACAGTTTATTATAAGTTGAGATGAAGTTGTGTTGATTTTCTCATCCCAAAAACGTATCATTCCGGGACATAAGTTATAGATTGAATATAAACCACACGAGCGTTTCGGAATCATTCATGGAATAGGTTCAATTGGAACAAGATAATTTCCACTGACGTTAGTCAGTTTCTAGCAATCAGTCGGTGGTTGGAAAAGAAAAGACTAATAATTGGGAACAATGTGTGTGTGGTGGGGGAGCGGCAGAACATGATCCGGGGCGCAGGTCCTCATGTCAACAAACCGACGCCCACTCGCCCTACTCTCCTCCTAATAGGTTCACCATTCCTTCTCTGATGTTTCATCTCCAGAACCGAGTCTCCCCCATTATCTCTCTTCCTTTGCAATGCAAATACATTTGTAGAAATTCTGTCCTTTTTTTTCTCTCGTATGTAAGTAGTGGAGACAACTCCATTAGCAGCACAACCGTGCGACCGCTGGGTTGTTGTTGTTGTTGTTTGAGATTAAAACTCCCTACACCTCAGGAGGTGCGCGCCCTATGCTCTAGGGCGTCCCGCCACCGGTGGTGAGTGACCCAAGCGCTGGGCCAAGGGTGGTTGGGCTTGTTATCCCACCCAGCTCCCTCGAGAGGCAGGCTCCCTCGGACCTTTGGGTATGATGGCCCGTCCTTTAACCTGACCCTGAAATACCCGAAGCGTCGTACCGTCGTACTAAAGAGATCGCACCACCGTGCTGAAGAGGGAGAATATATCACCAGAAGAAGCGATGTCAGTTCGTATTTGTGTGTGTTTGTGTAGGGGAAGCAGTGGGGTGTCCCCGAACGTGATGGCTGTGTAGAGATAATAATCCAGGCGAGGCAACTGTAGGCAGGACTCTCACTGCCCCAGTGAGACAACGTTACTGCCAGCGTTCTGGGCTACAGCCAGTGTCGGCCTGGCCGCCGTGGGACTTACAAGGTATCGTACGCTCCTCTCCGACTCCCCACGGCTCCCTTCGTGGTCCGTTCCCCCACTTTCATTTCTGTTTGGTGAACTCTGTGTCTGTGGTGTGGTACCCAGTGTAAACACATTCTTAATGTTCATGTCACGCTTGTATTTTAGTGATTAAGGATTTTATTTTCTAAGTATGTCTACTTGGAAGAAAGTTTTGGACGGGGTTTCACTTAGAGGAAAGTTACGCCTTGTTTTCGCAAGACATGGCTGGCGTCTCAGTTTTCTCCCGCGGTTATTCCTGAGGAATATCTTGTAGCTTGCCGCCTCCTACGTAGGATCAGACCGGCATGAGAGTTATGCTTGTGTCCTCCCAAGCACAGAACCGTGCCATTATTGTCTGCTGTGTTACGCCTTTACATGTTGCCTGTGGGGATTTTCATTGTTTTGTGTAGTGCTCATTGTCCTGATCCCAGGCCGTTGCCACGCAGGGCAAGGGGCATGACCTGCGGCAGCTGGTGCAGGGCGAGAGCCATGACCTGCGGCAGCTGGTGGAGAGCGAGAGCCAAGACCTGCGGCAGCTGGTGCAGGGTAAGAGCCACGACCCGCTTCAGCTAATGCTGGACAAGAGCTGTGACCTGCGATAGCTGGTGCAGGGAAAGAGACATGCGGTAGCTATCGCGGGGTAGTAGCCAGGCACTGCGGCAGCTGGTGAAGGGGGAGGGGCTACAACATGCACGACTTGCTCACGACCCTAACCGCACAAGGCGCCGCTGTCCCTCATCTCGCCCTAAGTTAAGGTGTTGGGCTCATCATTGTGGCACGCGGTCAGTGCCACCCCTGCTCCTGGGTTGTGCCTCCGTGGGCACGCCACGATAACTGTGGCTTGGACGATCAGACGATTTGGTTGATGTAAGGTGGATCGCCGGAGGTGAGTGTAGGACAGTCCTGCTTTATAAAGGCCTCAAAACCTCGTTTACACAGGCAGTGCAAACACTAGACATTCAGTCTTCGCCGTAGCTGCACAGCGCATGTGCAGGGATGCACCTAGATCGTGTGCGATGCTTTATTTGTGCATGTGTATTTAGGCAGAGCATAACAGTGTGGGTGAAGGACACGTGGCAGGGGGTCGGTTGGAAGCAAGCACAGAACGTACAGTGAAATATGAAGTGGGCTAAGGACGTCAGTCATCCAGTCGTACATGAATGGGGACTACAGACGCACGTAGCTTAATCACGTCACCCACACACGCACGGCGCGTCCGTCTCAGTAGAGCCCGCACAGCACGAGGTAAAGACCTCTGTCCAACAGATGGACGTTTCCCGAGATAGATTCCTTCCTCGGATGAGTGATTAACGGTGCGTCTCATCGCGAGTCAGGGTCATGATGGGCCGTGATTGCTCCTGCCAGCGAGGGACCACACAGATCACGGGCCCACCACTGTACCTGTCGGCCCTCTAACGGGCCGTCAGTTGGCTCGTTCCTCGCAGGTGTGATGACTACTTAACTGCCGACGTGCCGTGGCCTGGACAGGCCATTACAGCCGCTCGACAGTCTTGAATGTATAAGGGGAAATATGAGGCAAGATAACAAGAGTTGACTTTGGTATAGGGGTGCGAGTTTTACTCTCGTATGCCTGTGTGTGTGTGTGTGTGTGGCATACAACGCTTATGAATAATATGATTTAATGGTCATGACAAAACGTGTTTGGATGTTCGGGATTTCTGGGTGTCAGTTGCAGGGATGTTCTTGGGATGGCCTTGAGTTAGCAGGAAGGTTGCGACAGCGCTGTATGTGTTGGTACGACCAATAAGTGGTTCATTGGTACGACCAGTCGTGGCAACAGGTGAACCATCGCACATCATCCCTTCACACAAGGGTCGTATGATCTCAGAGGGGAGGGGGGGGATGACAGCCTCGCTTGACAATAGTCATATCTGGTGTAGTCACATGGAAGGCAAACATCTCTCCCGGTGTTGAGGGAACTTCTGTTGATGCGAAACGCCATAATAGTATAGATTTAACCTCCCTGAGCACGACAGTACTACCCTGCAACACGATGTTACGACCCTTGAGCACGACGGTACGACCTTGGGGTTATGATGGCCTGGACTTCGGCCTTGACCCTCAAGGGATGTATCGTGCTCAAGCTTAAGGTTCACTCCCCGTGCTGAGGTTTGATGGCAGGAGCAGCGTAGCCAGGTGACCCGCCGTGGGAGGGAGTGATAACCGCTATTATAGTGTCTTGTGTCCGGCCACGGTGCTTGTTGGACGCGGTCAATTGTTGCCTCTGTTTCACCGTTCACTCACGCTTCATAGAGACCGCTAACACACACACACACATACACATATCAGTATATATATTTCAATATGCTCGCCTTTCCTGGCTCAGCGGGGTAGGGCCTAGAAGCGAGTCTTCGAGGAGAAAATGCAGAAAGGGTAGAATTTTTAGCCCCTCTTAGTTCCCTTTTGCGAGGCGCAGCAGCAGATACTTGGGTAGTATTTGTTCTCCCTTATTCTTCGGGAGGGAGAGAGAGAGAGAGGAAAAAAGGGAGGGGAAGGGAGAGATACGTCAGTTCTTGTCCTGGATTACCTTATCTGCAACGCTTCACCTGTGATCGCTAGAGAAGGATCGGCTCTGTTCCTCTCATCATCAGGTGTCAGTATTAGGATAAGATTAGGTGGTGGGCTTTCCTCGTTGTGTGTGTGTGTGTGTGTGTAGGGCATGACCTCATCGGTCATTCTAACGGTGTTTTCACTTCTCTTGATTTACCTTCGTATGTATTTTCCTTTTCCAAGGACTTTACACTCTCATTCTAACGTACTGTAACTTTTATCCATTTCCATTTGAACCACCTCGTTTGTGATTCACTTATATTCAGGTGTAATTCGTATCGCATTCATTGCCTCAGTGTTCCTCTCTCACTGAGACACACTCTTTGATCCTCAGACAGTATAACCATTCTTGCATTTTCTCTCATTTTCTCTCACTCCCACTGTTACTGTTTCTCTTCCCTGGAGGTGGAGGTTGCATGGCTTGCAAGCAGCTGGTGGTTCGCTCTCTGACTTTGGCATTCATTCATCGTTGCAATACTGCGTTGCGTTGTCTGTTGTGGTGCTGCCGCCGCAACAGCTGTGGTGACTGGCCGAGGGCGGTTGGTTTGAGGCATCCGTGGCCTGTCCACCACCAGCCCTCACCACAACCCTGACCACCAGCTCACATTGCGTGCCGTACCGGACCAGCCAGGTGACGTGGCCTCCCTACATAGTCAGTTGTCGTGTGTGCCTCTGTAGAAGACGACCTTTGGCCCCTTCCCCTTCAGCGAGGTGTCGTCTGTCGCACTCCGGAGTCCCTTGAGCACGACGATCCTTACCTTTTGGCTATCAGCGTCAAGGGCTGCACTGCCGCGAGTAAGGGTCGTACCGAGAAGTTAACTACTTAATCACACTTCATGGTGAGTTAATTCACACTCACACACACACACTAGCATGACTCATCTCCAGCGCATATCCAAGTGGGAGGAGGTCAGCAAACGGATTATTGTTTCCCGTGGAAACGGGAATGGTGACGGGGGGCTGCCTGCAGTGTGGGCGACGTAACTACAGATGATTGCCTTGGTGGGCAGCCTCTCCGCCCTAGTTCTCACGACACGGTACCTCGTGCTGCACCAGAGGCGTCTGTATGGGAGAACCTTCCGCCAGGGGGAACGAACGAACTAAACCGACCAGTTTTCTGCCTCATCCGGCCAGAGTACCAGCAGGTAACGGGACCGAACCCGATGATGACGCCCTTGGTCGGTGACGTATTCCAACGGTCCCGCTAAAAACTTGAACTTTAGTTGAGTAAGACAACTTGTATAATGTTCTGTTTCACCCAGTTGCTCTCTGCTTCAGTGATAACTCAAGTCTCATGGTCTCTGTTTCGTCCTTGTCACCGAGTATTGTTCTCGTTTCACCCCCACTCCTCGTGCAACGTCCTCGAGCCACCCAGTTTCATTAATTGGTAATCCTGTTTCAGTCTTCACCTGTCGTGTTTCGTCCGTCAGCCGTCGTGTTTCACTTCAGTCATCCTGACACACACCCCGGTCGTCGTGTTCCACTCCAGTCCTCATGTTTCACCCACCAGTCATCCTGTTTCACTCTGATAGTGTTTCACCCATCAGTCATCCTGTTTCACCATCCACTTACGAAGTTTCACCCGGCGTGTGCGTTCGGTCCCCGCCACGCCCGCCCTCGCCGTTGCTCAAGCAGCCCTGCAGAGCAAACTTACGTATCAGATTGTGCATGTGTACACGCTGGCGCTCCCTCATGATAATGCCTCCTAGACTGTTAGATTACTCGTAGGTAGATAAGCATTCACATAGGTAGGTACTCGTGGGTAGATAGGTAGGTGAGTAGATAGGTGCTTCCCTCTTCGCGCCCAGTAGAGTATACAAGAGTAACGTACGTACGCACACAGTCCTTTGTCTGGCTGTACGTGATGTTCCGGCCCCCGTTGTATACCCTCCCTCCTACACCTCCCTTCTCCCCTGTACCCTGAGCAGCCACTCATGGACGTCACGCCGTATGACGTCATGAGATAACTATTTTTAAATTTTTTTCCCCAGTCCCGTCGAGAGTAGGTATAAATAGAAAAGCCGCTTTTGCGCCCTTAAATAAAAATATATGACGTTTGATACGAATCCTAGGATGACTTGAGTACAGCTGCTGAGAACCGGTAGCTCCAACATACATACATGCATACATACATACGATATATGGACCATACATGTGACCTGGATGGGAAATAGATCGTGCGTGCCAGTTCATCGTTTCCGTCACACGTATACGCGGGTTCAAAGGATCCTGGACTCTTAAACCAAAGCTGATAGGGACGATCGCGTAGTGAAGTGCATATTGAGGAATAAGAATTTTTCTCATGATTGAAATATAGAACTGGCACAGTGCATTCCGGCAACGCGAAATTCTTATATAGTTCACCGACATGTAGGCAGTTAGTGCTTGGCGTGTGTGGATTAAGTTTATGTTGTGTATTTACTCCATAAGCACGGCGGTGCGACCCCCAAGCACGGTGATACGATCCTTGTGTACGTTAATGCAGACTTATCTGACCCACGAGGGTCGGGTCACTAGCCAGGTCATTAATACCCAAGGGTCGTACAGTCGTGCATTAGGGTCATACCGTCGTACTTAAGGGTCGTAACGTCGGTTTCAAAGGACTGATTATGATAGGCGAGCAGGCACGTGTGTGTGTGTGTGTGTGTGTGTGTGTTTGTTTGTTTTGGGAGGGGGTGGTGTGGCATTCTGCCAGTACCACCGTCACTACCACCTCCTACACCAACCCCTCGGCACCCCTCCACACCACATCCCTAGGAGCCACACCTGTCGTAGCCGGAAGGCCTATGTGAGTCAGGCCGGCTGGAGAGAGAGAAGAGAGAGAGAGAGACAGACAGACAGACAGAGAGAGAGAGGTAGACCTACACGGGTCGGAAGCGGCAGCAGCCACACCCAGAAGACCCGTGCCTCGTGCACGGGCTGGTACCCACAACGGGCAACCTACCCCCGCACGCTGCCAACTGCAACTTGTCGCCCATGTAGTAGTGCCACCTACAACTGGTGCCATTCATATGGTGCTAACTACAAATGTTTGTCATTCGCGTAGCGTCAGAGTAATACTGATGTCATTCGTGTGGTGCCAGCTAAAACTATTCGGTCATTGTGTGCCATCTACAGCTGTTGTCTGTCATTCGTGCGGTGCCGCTGACTGCGGATGCACCGACAGTGCGCTGACTAACTGTAGACAACGTTAGGAGCGCGCTGACTAACTGTAGGTGTGTTTGTATTGCTCTTACTAATTGTAGGTACATCAGAAGTAAGGTGACTAACTGTAGGCGCGTCAGTATTGCGGTGACTAATACGATACGACGCTTTTTTCGTTTAGTGAATGTCTTGCAACGGTTAGTGGGCACCAAGCCAACCGGAAACCGAGCAGATAAGGCCCAGTCCACGCCCTGCAGGAGTCTGGGAAACAGTTATCTCTCTCACGCGATCATGTGGTGATCCTCATGTGGGAGGACGAGGTGATGAACTGCTGGTTCCTTAGAGTGTGATGGTCTTTAATGGGGTCGCTAGAAGGCAACAAGCCGGGCCATCACCGCCGCTGCTGCTGCTGGGGAGTGTGGGGCACGACGCGTCAGTCGCTAGAAATTACTGTCTCCGGAACTGTGAGTGAAGTTTGTTATGCGCTTTTGGCACTGGTACGAGCTTTACCTTGAACAGACTCTCTCTTGCATATGCAATGCATGTCCTTATAAAAGATCTTTGTTATGGCTTGACTCAGCAGCGTGACGTTGCGCATACAGAGAGAGGGAGAGGGAGGGAAGGAGGGAGTATATCTAGTTCTGTTCCACACACACCCTGGGTTAAGTGGATTACCAGATGCGGGCGTGAGTGTGCGTGATATGGTCGTTAATACCCCCCGGCCCACGACCCCACCTACGCACGTACTTCTCACATACGCCTAGCTGCTGCCCCTGTTTAGGGGGGAGGGGGTAGGGTCGTTACTAGCACCCCTTCGCTACCCCTCGTCACACACACACACACACACACCAGGCTGCTGCTGCCCCTGGTCGGGTGTCAGGTTAGATCCTTGTATAGGTCGTGATGGTGATGGGAGGTGATCGTAGGCTCGTAGGGAGTAATGGTGAAGTACACCTCTGTGTGGATGGTGGTGTTGGTGGCGAGGCAGGTTATTACGTATATAACACACATGTGTTTTCCATGCGAGTCTTTTGCTCTTGATGTCTGGAGACCGTGGGAGGGTAAGAGACCTTGCTTGTGACAGTGAGTGGTTACGCTGGAGGTCGAGTCTGGCACGATGAGTTGGTACGTCCCTGGCGTAGCGAGGCAGTAGCGACCTCCTCCTCCTCATCTTCCGCAGTGTCTCACAGGTTGTCGCCTGAGTCCTCACGGGACTACATTCTGCACTCACTGTTGGCCAGGTTCCCTCAGGGTAGTAACCGAGCATCTGGTTTAGCTGTACCCAAGCCTCTCCTCGTGTACCGCAGCCTCCGGCGGCGGGGCTCCAGAACTGGAACCCAAAATTCACCCGTTGATTTCTCCCAGTGAGTTCGACGCATGTCGCCAGACTCTCTCGCCTCCCAGATATCGGAGGAGGGTACTGTGATCACTGCATGTTTCCGTTGGTGTCTCATAGCGAGTCAGGGGAGAAGCATTCTCCGACCTTTGCATGTATTCCAGTCGTGATGGATACTGAATGTTTATGAAGCCTCAGCGCCTCTGCATTTCGTAGGATTTTGACACAATTTGTGCTGGTATCACCTGCAAGTGGACAGCCATTAAGCTGTAAATTCACAGTTGAGATTTCACAGATATTACAGAACTGGGAGGCCATGATGGTTAGTAATTAACTAATCATACAAGAGGTTGATATTAGGATGAGCCGGTCATAGTTTTAAGGTGACACAAGCGTGTCAGGGTAGGTGAACCGGTTCGGAGGGGATCGGGTCTCTTAGGGGAAGTCACGGTTGATCGTGTCGACAGGG
Source organism: Panulirus argus (assembly GCA_038088735.1). Lineage (NCBI taxonomy): Eukaryota > Metazoa > Arthropoda > Malacostraca > Decapoda > Palinuridae > Panulirus > Panulirus argus. The sequence goes on from JAYMFT010335596.1 coordinate 16,197, forward strand.
GCCCTAAAAGTTTTCGTCTCTGAGATTGCGCATGTACAGTGTGACATTCATATTAAGCTCCAGTTGATATGTTGACGCAGTACGTCTGCGTGAAGTTAATAAAGTGAATTTGATTTCTTTCTTTCTTTTTTTTTTAGGGGTGTCTTGGGTAAAGGTGACATATAGACAGACATTTCTAATGAGTGCAGATGGTCCATAGAAAGCTTAGCCAGCCTCAGAAACCACACACTCGCCCACACAAACACAGCCGAGGAAAATAAACCCACAGAGTTAACGCGGACCAGTCCGTTTGTCTCAGGTAGCGCATGTTGTACGATGCACTGCTGCCTGAATAATGCTGGAAGTTTTAACATGATGCTTTGACATCAAGCAGCAATACCATTGGAATAAGTGTATTGAAATAAATGCCAGATTCAGATTATCATGAGAGTTTCCTTCGTGGTAATGTGGTGGCGGGAGATGTGTCGCTCTCTTTTCAGCCCGAGGCTAGGCTGCCTGACCGTCTGTACGTACCATCAGCCGCACATGGTCACCGCAAGTTCACCAACTGGCTGTTTATCACTGTATCTGTCTCTTTTATCGTGACGAGACTGCTGGCAGGTGGCAGTGGAGGGCGACCACTTACTCATAGCTTTGGGTATTTGATGGCCTGAGGTTGTGTTGCCAATCGAAGACGTGATAGAAATTTTTTTTTGTAGGAGCAGTCACCCGCTGTGTCGAGGGGCGACGGTGTCTTCTGTCTTCCGTGCGCATACCTCATGTATTTTCATGAAAGTTATGGAACCATGAAGCACTCGCAAGCCATGGTGGAACTACTTCGGGGGTAATCCTCTGCAGGGTACAAAGAGATGACAATAGTATTCCTGTCTTACTTGTGTCACCCCTGCTCTGTGTGGTGACGTTTTATTATGTAATACGTCTTGCGATCGTTTGATGCCAACGACACTCTTGTCACAATCCAACCAGTGTTGGCAGTATGGTGTGGTGACGTCATAGAGGCATTAACTCCCATCTGGCAACAATTCAGTTTCCATCACACGTACACCAGGAACAGCCTCACAGAATGTTCATGGGCTCATAATACTGCATACCTGACAAAAAAAAAAAAAATCTTGGTGTGACGGGACAGATATGTAGAGTTCTCCATGACTTGCAACGACTAGTCACCGGTCGGAAGGTTGGTGTTGCAAACGGAGCGTATTTCCCCAACCGCATGAGAATGGCGATATTCATTTGTTTTTCTGCGTTGATGTGTAAATGAACATTTACTGGCTGTCGGTAGACAATTTGTGTGAATTCGTGACATATTTAGCGAATGGTGCCAACTGTTGATGGAGCGAGCCTCTTCCTCCTCCACTGACAGAACTAAGTTTCGAAATATTTGTCAGCACTCTGCTCGAGCGCTTCAGGCTTGCGGCCTTTCCTGCAGTTGGTGGATGGACGCGGGTGTTTCACAAGTGAGAGAGTGCTAGCTACACTACTCGCCACGCCACGCCACCACGCTTCAGGGCAGCTGACGTGCTCTCTATTGCATTCGGTTACCGCTGACAGAGAAACCTGTGTATGGGCGGAAAAGGAAGGTCTTGCTCTACATTATTGTACTGCACACTACGAGGCAGGTTATTATTGGGTGACGCGGCGCATGTGGATGGGTTACAGTTGGCTAATCTCTATTACACCCGCAGTTATAACATTAAAGAATGTTAGGTTAGGTTAGGTTTCTTGTACTGGTGTTTTCTCTACTTATTTTAGTTTGTGGTTTTGCATAAATATTGTGGAATTTAAAAGGTCGAAGCAGGTACGATAGAGTTTTACTAACTGTAACGAATCCATTGATACGATCTTCGAATACATGAGAGTAAATGAGAGCAGAAAACATGCAACCTATCCTGGGGTATCGTTGCGGATGTGTAGGACATCCTGTAGCCACAGCGACGGACGATCAACAGCTCAGCCATCCGTAGGGTAGTAAGTACATATAATGAACCCGAACGGCTTGTGGTTGTTATTAAGCGTACCATGTGACCTTGCCTTAAATCGCCACCGAGCTTCGAATGAATTCTCTCGGAGCAGCAGACTTTCGTGCTTTTATGCAGATGACTTACCAGGGACGGAAGAGAGACTGGATGCGCCTGTGCTCAGGACAAGGACACTGGCTCTTCCCATGCGATGCCAGCGGGTCATTTACTTCCGTGTCAGCTGAACATTATCACCAAGCTTGGACAGGAGTAGAATGTGATGATATGATAATGAATACCATAAGATTAATGAAACGGATGATTGAAATTAGTTTTTGGAAGTACACGAAGAAACTGATATCAGTGTGTCTGAGACTAATTAAAACTGACAATAATGTAACGCAGGCACCTCCGTGTTGTGGATGGTGTCCCTTTTCAGAATAAGATTTTTGAGGGTGTAGTTCTTAAAACGAAATTTGAGGCATGCCTATTCGTAGATATGTGTTAGACTTTGATGTATTGGAAATATAAGTTAGACCTATCCAAGCTTGTGTATGTATCCCTTATGTATGGACTGTTATCACTAAAACGCCCAATATTTGCCAGCAAATGCAGTGTAAATCCCTCACATGCGCTGTGAATGTCGTTTTACCAAAGACCCGTGAAGATGAGTCAGTATGTGTAGCAGGTTAACTGATTAACTTTTTTCCATCCAACATTTTTTCTTTAACCCGATATGGCCTTGACTGGGGTATATTTGCCGTGCCATTTTGGTCACTGTTAAAAAATGTATTTTCATCAACACTGGTAGAAATGGAAGTGAATCGTGACAGAAAACAATATTTTTGGTACTGTTTGACCTCTGAACGAGGCTAATAATGGTCGTCATTAATTTGTCGTTAGCATTGTGGGTATGTGGAAGAAATATTTGTGCCAGAATTCAAGTACATTGGCTCAATTATGGCCATATAATGCTCCATGTTATATTTTTTTTTCTGTGTTGTGTGACTTAGTCCGATCACATTTAATGCACGTACAAAGAGGCCTGTGAAAAGATTTCATTTGACTAAGTTGTGTTCCCAGATGCGCTTTTCCATAGCTTCCCATTTCATTTTTCATTTCCAGATTTTATCGGATTGCTTTCATTGTCACGTACAGGAAGGAACTGGCGCCACCACCGCCCCCGGATATCGTACTCATATATTACTACTTAATGCTTCATGAATTTTTAACCTGTCGGTCGTAAAATATTCTGTATGTTTAGTAACGCTGTGGTAACGTTAGCTGCTTTATAATACAGCTTTCCGTGTGGGTCCTTAGTCATTTCCAGGTCGTTTCAATTTCCCTCATGTTAAAGAACGACACAGACACATTTTTGATGCATGATTGAAAATATTGTGAATATGATATCAAAGCTCTCGAAACCCAGGTTTAATTAAGTCTGAATACGCGGGGAGGCTCAGTAAAGTTTTAAGGCAACCTTCTTTTTGTTTCTCTGCATCGTTACTCGGGTATCAACTGTACTCAAGCACTCGTGTCCAAACCAAGGTTAAGGTAGGTGCCATTAACTTTGGTTGCACATGGTAAGATAGTCGTTGAAAGCGTTGAAATCGAGGATGTCCTTCGTTCAAGGGAAAAATGACGGGGACGTTTTTCGAGGGTACTTAACGCTTGCCGCCGGGCCGTTGCTGTCAGATACTGACTACTTTTCAGCGAGTGGAGATCTCATGCTGGGATATATCAAGGTTAGTTTCACGAGAAATGGCTGAAGCCAGAAGAGTGAAGTCGTTGTTTGTACCTGACTGTGTTTTGGAAACTTAAGCATCATTGCAATTAGTTCAGTTTCTTAGCAAGAACTGAGTATTTAGCTAATAAGTTTTAAGCTCCATTAAGTTGGAATTAGACGGTTGTTAGGCCAAGAACAGAACTGGGGTAAGTTGGTGAGTGTGAATTATATATAACCAGGTTCTTTTTGGAAGTTTGAAATGATATGGAACGAAAATTGGGGCGATAATTTACTAAAAAGCAAAATTTGCATATGAATAACATTTTCTTGGATCGGTGAGTCCTCGTTTTATTTCAGTCAACCTCAGTTTTAAAATGCTTGCCTCTGTCGTGGATGGTACATAATCGCATGAGGGAGCATTGCACATTAGCAGAGATGTGTCGACCGGCGTTAAGTAGCCTAGTCGGACAATCTTCATTAAGTGCTTCCTGGTGTGCTGGTCGTCCTTCGCAGTGTATTGCCGTGATTGAACGACCTCATAAAGTGCCTCGTGGCGTGATTGGAGGTCTCTTACTACATTACTCAGGGGCATAGTCTGACGATTTACACACAGTTAAGTGGCCTTGTTTGGTGGTGGACGACCGTAAGTAACACCGTTCTCAGGCTTGGCAGCAATATTCCGGGCGGTGTGTCGGTCGGGGTGGTTGGCCTCGAAAGCCCCCATAAAGTTTTCAGCGGCGCGAGTGGATGACCCCTCGTGAAACATTAGGACCTCAGCGGTAACTGAAGGCGACCCGCGGAAGCCAAGCCAGGGAGCGCGGGTCCATATCCAGTGTGTTCGCCTTGAACCCTATTTCTCCCTCTCCCACCGTCCATCAAGTTCATGGCCAGGCTGGGCTGAGCTGTAGGAGGTGGCCACACGTGTGTGTGTGTGCGCGCCCCGCTCGGGATGTCACTCGCCATGCACAATAAGCTAGCCTCAGTCACGTACTGTACGTTACGCTGCGGTCTGGTGCTAGGTCCTGTGATCGTTAGCCTGTGGGCTGGGCGCTGTGTGCAGAGCTATTCCGTCCTCTGTATTTTTGTGATTGAAATAGTGTGGATGTTAGGAGAGGAGAAAAGACACGACGGATTAATAACGTCAGCTTCTCTCGGGTGTTTGTAGACCCGAGTCTTGAAGGTGAAAAGGTTATAGGAAGAATTCTAGACGACATAAGGAATTTTAGTAAGTTTTTCACAAGCGTGTAAATGTCTGATTCCTAGGAGGTTCTAGTGTTGGTAGTGGTATGTGTGTGTGTGTGTGTGTGTGTGTGGCTAGGCTAGCTGGCGTGTCATAGTCCCACGGCCTACTACCAGCTCCACGGAATCTCGCCTATAGATTCATTGAGACCTGACCTTTGACCTAAACCTTACGGCTCAGGTCAAAGGCCAGGCCACCATTTTCGTTTTCTTGCTGAAAGACAGTAGCATCTTAGTGCTAAAGGGAAGTAAGGTGATGCTGGTGGTAGTATCATGGTGTTAGCTATGAGTAAGCTCGTGCTAGGTGCTAGGACCTTGGTGTTAAATGGTAGTATTTTGCTGTTTTATGTAACCATTATTATAGCAGTTCCATCGTTTGCTATGTTACCATAGCACCGGTCGCTGTGTGATGTCACCTAGTGCTGTTTCATTTGTTGCCATGTCATAGTGTCGTATGATGTGCAAAAGGAGCAAGTATTGCTGTTTCACATTCCTGCCTGTTGCTGTGATATAGTTCCACCTCTTGCTATGATATAGTACCACCTGTTGCTCTACTATGTTACTCCGTTACTTTTCCTTCTGTGCCTTGCCCATGCCACGTCGGTCACTGTACAGAAATAATCGCAGTGCAAATATGGGTAACTACCCCACTTGTTCTTCTGTTGTGACGGCTATACTACGTTACAATGCCACCTGTGTCTGTTTACGATGCCGCCTGTTTCGGTAATACAATGCCTGTTGCTCTAGTACATTAACAACAGGTTTATTACGATGTAAACTTACTATATTAGTGGCATCTGTTCGTTTTACGGTGACATCTTTTGGTATCCGTGACAGTTGTTGCTATATGACAGTGATTGAGTTCGTGTACTTTGCATGTGAGTTGATGGATCATTGTATCAGTATATGCTGGTATATTGGGTCTGTTATTGCTGTATTATGGTGCTGTTTAGTTCTATATTACGGCACCAATATTGCTGTATTATAGCGTCTTACGTGGCTATATTACGGCGCCTTTTATCGCTGTATTTCGTTCCTGTAAATTACGGCCGCTTATATTGCTGTATTACAGCCCTTTATATTGCTATATATACAGCGCCATATTTGGCTGTATTATGGCGCCTTATATTGCTGCATTACCGCGCCGTGTATTTCTGTATTACTACGCTGTGTATTGCTGTGTCACTGTGGTCTCTGTTGCCATGCTACAGTGACACCTGCTGGTGTGTATTGTGTGAATTGCCGAGGTTTAGGACTGACAGGGGGAGGGCACAGCCCCCCCCTCCCACCCCGGAGGCCGGGCTTTAGCCGCTGCAGCTGCTTCTGCAGGCCTCATCCTCGCCTCATAATTACTCCTGACATCTGGATCAATAGGTAGGTCGACCCTCCAGTGTACAGCCTTGGTCCACCCGGCTGTTCTTGGCAGGACTAGGGTCTTGTTTTTGTTCCGCATGTGTGGTGGCATTGTTTATTTCAGAACAATATTGCAACTTTGTTATGTGCTTCTTAACCCCTTCAATACGAGCATTTAAACCTTTGAATATAATGATTTGGCACATCCTAATTGTATGTACAAGGGTTGCCATCTCTGCCTTAGTGTTAAAGGCTAATAAAAAGTCGTCGAAATAAGAAGAGTTTACGTTAAATGTTAATTTCCTCCAGCTCCTCTGAGAGGGGGAGCGAACCGGTCATGCAGCTATACTGAGGCACTGAGGTAGAAAGCTGGTCACACTCATCCATAGTAGATCCGATTAAGTATTGTCGTTCACCTCCCCGTTCCTAGTGTAATGAATGTCCGTGTGTGCATACTCAGGTATCTGTTATCATACTGTCCATGAAGGCCAGGATGAAGGAAGTGCAGAGAACGCGGCGGGTGTGCGGAAGGCAGTGATTGGCAGGGGGGGACGAGAGGCTCTCGTGCGTGTGACCTTGACCCACCAGTGAGGACGGGCGCTACGTCACGGTACTGGTGCCAGCTGGTCAAGGCTCGGGCCTGGTCTCTCTCTCTCTCTCTCTCTCTCTCTCTCTCTCTCTCTCTCTCTCTCTCTCTCTCTCTCTCTCTCTCC
>JAYMFT010335707.1:0-23183 GCA_038088735.1 Panulirus argus
ATATATATATATATATATATATATATATATATATATATATATATATATATATATATATATATATATATACAAACTCAAACCATAGATCCCGCCATGTAATTAGTGCAATGATTACTGGAATGAATGAATTCTTATTGGCATTATATATAAGTTTATGACTACTTCATGCTCCCTGTTAACCTTGCACATCTCTCATGATTTTGGCCTCATCAGCAAACATTCTGAATCTCACTTGGCAAGTCTCTGTTCCACGGGTCAGAAATACGTGCGGTCTCAGCAGTAAGCCCTAGCGGACGGACCCTATCAGACTCCCTCACCCTCGCCTACCTTTAAAAAGGCTCCTGTGACTCGCGTTTTCTCTTCTCTCTTACGTCGGCGTCGCTCCATCTTGAGCAGCCTGAGAATTCCAACTCTACCATCAGTCTCCTGTAGAGGATATTGTCAAAGGTTTTCCAGCAGAAAGAGACCACACACACTAGCTGCGGGCTACTAGTATGACCCGATCCAAGCGTTAGTGTGATTACCGAGTTGTAATCATCTCTTTTGTAGGCCGCTATTTGCAATTACCTATTTGTAATCACCAATTTGTAATTGATTATGCGGTAGGGGAGAGTTGTAAATTAATATCCTACCACCCCCACCCCTTTTCTCTTCAACATTTTTTTCTTTTCCCCCAAACAACTTTTTAAACTATAGTTTGCTGTCAACATTCATATCTTCACTCTGTGTGTGCCTGTGCACTTCTATGTACAGTACATGTACGATTATGTAAATGCGACCGAACAGTTTTAGAATTTGGGCGTGCACTATGTACATGCCTTCTCGGGCATGTTATGTGTACATATCATGTACATAACGTATGGAAAGGCGAATGATTGCGGTAGTACGTTAACCAGTATGTTGGTGTTAGTATGTGCATGCATTGACTGTTGTGTGTGGGTTGGTGTTGGCACTGCAGCAGCCTTGCACGCGCGTGCGTTTTTTGTAACGGCCCATGTGGCCTCGCCATGGTCATTTATATGCTGTGTGAATTGCCATTTTTTTCCATGGGACAGACTGAAGAGCGTAGTTAACATAGCTGTGCAGCTGGTCTGGTGGCGTCGCACTGCAGCAGCTGATGGCGCAATGGCATGATAGATGGTGGCGTCAAAGCGTCACAGCGTGAGGGACGGTAACCTCACAGTGTGACGGATGGTGGCGTCACAGTACGACAAATGGCCCACTGGCAGTTAGCGGGACGTCCGAACGAGTGTAGGAGACCCAGATGAGGATAAGACTTACTTATAGTTGTAATCAAGTGTGACGGGAAGAAGTCTATCGTTGTTAGCCTCAGATGAAAGATAATGTTAGAAGAAAGTCGTCACTTAGATTCAAGAGAATTGTAAATGAAGAAATTGAACTCTACTGTAGTCCAGCGGGGCGTTCGTGTGAACGCATAGTAGACGCAAGCAACTGTTGAGACGCACTTTCTATGGGAAAGAACGCCATAGATACCTGAACCAATGTGAAACCAGGTCTCTTGCAGTGAAAACCGTTAACGGGTTTATTACACGTACTGGACGCTGTGCCATGAGGGAGTAGGTCACGCGTAGCTAGCCTGCCTGCTTGCTCACGTGGTGTTTCTAAATACGTCTTAGTTTGAGTCACTACTCGGATAGGCAAGTCAGCGAGCAGACGATGGTGTGTGTTTGTGTGTGGGTCTCCGCCACCCTCTCTGGTGTCTGGCCTACACTTTCCGACACATATAACACAGGTCAGTCAGTCTAAGCGTCTCTAGAGTTATTCATATTCTTCATTAGAAGGGACTGGTTTCACCAGTACAGTGGAATATTAATATCATATCGTTAGGGAATTTAAAAGATCCATTTGAGCAATCTTATGGTAATGTTGTTGTTTCTTTCTCTCTCCCTCTTTAGGGTCAAACGAACGCGACGCATCATAAACAGCAGCCAATACCGACCTCCTGCACATCTGACGACGCTCACTCCTTCGTCATTTCCCACCACCACCACCACAGTCATGTGGCCAGGTCTTGCCCGCTGAGCCTTTTGGTTGACCCTCACGTGATCATCAAGGCAGTGATATTATGGCGTGACGCAGTAGCGGACTCTGCGTCACCGCTTGTGTCCCGGTGTCTGCGCCTTCGGAGCCAGTCCTTCAGCTGTTGTCTGAACGACGAGCAGGGAAGACTCAGTATATTGCCCAGCCATAACCAAATACCTCGGGGATTCGAACACAAACTCAGATTCGAACAACCGTCGCCTGTTCACGGCTGAAGGGCTCAATTCAATAGCAAGCGGATGCTTGTCGTAAGAAGCTGACGTTTGTGTTGTGGACTGAATCAGAATAGATCCGATGGATAAAAAGAAAGAAAAAAAAAGGAACACTCTCTCTGCCTACATATCCAGAGGGCAGGCATGAGCAAGGGACATCAGTGTCCATTATTCATGCTCTCACTGTCAGCTGACCGAGGCGGGCGTCCTTATGTTCCCAATCACACACGCTCGTGTCCCTCGCCTGGGTCTCTAAAGTTTGCCTAAGACCCTTCCTTGCCTTGATTACTTCGGCTCCTACACAACCCGTGCCTGTGGCAGACACTCTTCCCCTCCCGTCACACTCCTCCACACTCAGACACACACACACACACACACACACACACACACACACTGGCTCTTTGTCTCCCAAACTACACTTCGAGTACCTCAACCAGGTGATCCAGACTCCCCGACCTCCGGCCTTGTCACTCGTAGCCTTTCTCCCTCCTTCGGGTGCTATGTAATACCCTGACTTCGCTCGCCTTGGGCTGTATCCCCAACCTGCATCACGTTCTGTGTTCGTATTCCCTCAAAGAACAAGGACGCCAAGAAATGCTACTCGTGCTGGAAGAGCAATATAGTGTATCAATTACTACGAAATCATTCTCCTCTCTATTGTTATTCTTGTCTTCCTCAGGTCACTGGCCAGGCAAAATGCGTTCTTCTAGGATCACAGGGAACAAGGCCGGTAGTCGCCGCGTTACGCATACGGGATCTTGCTGTCATGTTTAGATATTCTGGCCGTTAGAGAGAGACTGTTTTCTTGTTAGTCCTTCTTCCCGGAGGCAGTGCGCCACACGCCCCGCGAGCGGCCAGCATCCACAATAACAACAGCTGATTATTATTGTGCGTGATGAACCTTCACTATCCAAGAGGACCATGCCTCCAGTGGCAGTGGCGCCTCCCACACGGCTTCGACTATGTCTGTGTCTCATTCTCCACCCCACCCCACTCGCTTTCGTCTGAAAGATTCAGGTCCGCATAGAGGCTGTTGCATTTCCAGTAATCCATCTGTTCGCATCACTGTCCACAGCGTAAGGCAGGCCGTGGGGAGGGGACTTGTTGAGAGAATGATGATTTGGCTGACTCTACCTCACCTCACACACTACGTACACAAAATGAGGCTTGGCCTGTGCGCTTAGACTGACGAAGACCGTGTTGAGGCAGGACAGAAGCTGAAGGCATATTGTCGATTCTCAGGGATGAGGTAACTACATCCAGTATGGTAATCTTATGTTATCAACTTTTGCGAAAGGTTTACGATTAAACAACGACATTATCAGCTTTCACGAAATGTGTTGTTCAAGTCCCTGATCTCAAACTAACCTATCTTGACCTAAACTAACCAAGAAGTTACACTGCCGACATCATCATGCAATAACCACTCAACGATCTAATTCTTTTCTAGCCTAACCTAACCTAACCTAACCTAATCTAAATGAACCACGATGATGGCTTTTCATTACTGAGACGTTAACGATACTTCGCTGAATGTATCTCGTACGTCTCCCGATAGGAGACTGAACGCATTCGGATGATGGGGGCCACTACCCGCCTGTCATTAGCGGCCGACCTCGACCCAGGACACAACGAAACCAACATAATAATGTGGTCAAGACAGGAATAGAAACCAGGTCACAACTCTCGTGGCTTCAGCGATGCCTCTGTAGTCGGCCTGAGCTAATACAGTACTACGATCCGGGTCAAGTGTTAACACTTCTGCTGCTTACGTCATATTTGTTTACAGGCGAGGGGAGGGATTCGAAGCAAGAACCTGAGTACTCTGAGGGCCAGATTGTGGATGTAAATGGCAACGTATCCTAGACGAGGTTGGCTGTTGTTCATCAGGTTTAGCACCAGCAAAACTCCTCAGAGACCCCTCGTGTTTCTTCTGGTATGACCTGCCGCTTCTAAAAATGCAGGGTGTCCGTTTCCTTAAAAACTCTTTAAGATATATTCCTAAGATTTCTTTCTCACTTTACCATCCTTTTTCGTATTTCAGTAAAGGTGTGGATCATAGAGGACGCGGACACATGACTCCTCAACCCTGGGATCATAGAGGATTAGAATAAGTGGCGCTCAAGCCCTGTAAGGTTCAAAGAAGACCAAGGTTTATGACTCCTCAGGTCTGGAGGGATCGTAGAGAACCAGGGCACGTAGCTCCCCAGCCCTAGGGAGTCGTAGAGTACCGTGATACGTGACTTCCCAGCAGTGAAGGGGTCAAAGAGAACTGTGATACGTGACTCCCAAGCACACTGGACAAGGAGGTGTGGGAGGAGGGGTGAGGTGCAGGAGTGAAGGACCCCCACACGGACGCAAACACACACACTAAACCTAAACATTACATTTTTAATTACTGTTAATGGCTGGGTAAGCCCACAGGGAGAAGCTAAGTGCCTCCCAAGGGCAACACTCTTATTGCCTTCACTCACTGCCTTCACAACAGTGTTTTGTGCTGCTTGTTGTTGCTGCTGCTGCTGGTTCTCACAGTTCAGTCTCTAAACATCTGACCTCTCGGCTGTGATCGTTTCAACAACCCCTTGGCCCACAGAGTTCACCGTCGTAACTGGTATCTCCTTAGGTCTGATAGCTCCTGTCTGTTATCTTCAGGTCCGTTATGTAGACCAAAGTTCTTCAGGTTTACGAACTATATATAAGCCATTTGGATCTTGCCTTTAGGAAATCCTCTGTTCATTTCACCATCTCCCCTTTAAGATTTCTCAAGCACTGCATTTATATCTCCATCCATAAGATATCTAACAACTTACTTTGTTAAGTTTTTGGATGTAATTTAAAAAAATGGTGATATATTCCATAAATCTATAGTAAATATTTTCAAAAGCAGCAACAATCACATATATATTCCAATACATAATGCAAGAGAAAGCTGTTAACTTTGAAATTTACGTTTATAATACACAAATTTCAGTTCTCTCATGTATGTATTATTAATATCAATCAGTATCTTATAAACTTGAAATTCTCCTTAAGAGTAAATCAAAAACTGGAAAATTTACATGAAAACATTTGAATATATATATAGCTATGTGGATATGTGGTACTGACATCCTCATCGTGGACTGGGTGGTACAGATCCGTGGATATGGAAGTGATCCGTGGATGTTATGTTGCGTGATCCGTGGGTATTGAGTTATATGATCCGTGGGTATTGTGTTGCGTGATCCGTGGGTGTTCAGTTGATTCGCAAATGGTGAAGCGGTGTTCTGGGGGCTGTGGGCGTAGCACTTTGGGCTATACAGAGCCGTGGGCGTGTTTGGGCTACCCTGGACTACATGCAAGCCTGGGCGTACGCGTCAGGCAGCACCCAGAAGCCCACTGAGGTCGGCTGGAGGCGGAGGAGTCCAGGGATCACGGATATAGGCTGTAGGTCAGGCAGGAAGCCCTCCGCCGTCACCTCCAGTAGCCACCCATTCAGCAGCACATACCTACCAGGAAATGGACAAATTAACCTCCCCGGAGAAGCAGGTCGATTATGATCTTCGGTTTCCTGGAGGAAGATGATTTTAAAAGTAGGAAGGACAGGATGCAGGAAGGAGGAAAAGAAGATCATCATGGTCGGATTGGAAGGTCTTGACAGGCGCGAGTGAACACCCTAAATAGAATGGACGAGTGGGTGGGCTGTAGATTACTGGCCTCCCAGAAAGCCTTTGACACTGTCCCTTATGAATACTCATGGCGTTGGCAATTCTCCACGATGGAATGCAATGAAAGCTGCTCAAAAAGTGTTAACTCCTGGCTAACTGGGAGGGAACATGTAAACACAGCGACAGATATAAGCATGTGTTTTAAAAGTAAAATTACCTCAGATATACAGGTTGCCAATCAAAAATCCGGCAATCTTTATTCCAGTTCCATCACTTTTCCGGCAGGAATCTCGGTGTGATCTGCAACTGCATTGTGAGCAGTTAGTGATGAAGATAATAATCATGACAACCCACCTGTTACCTGTATTCAACTTTTTCTACTGTGTACAGTACCAATTGAAAATTCTTCAGAACTGTGCTGTAAGTCCAGCATGTTACCAGTAGAGTACTGTATCATTTTACTGCAACCAAACCATTTTATTTAGTTGTTCAACATTAAAAGTTCATCTGCTTTTCATTTAGTGTTTAATTTTCTTTCTTTAAAGTACTGTAGTCATTTTCTGTTACAATATATACAACAAATTAGAGTCAGGAGGCAATCAATCAATTTTCTGGAAAAAAATAGAAAATTCGGCAGCCATGAGGTCCTAATGTTGCCGGATTTTTTATTGGCAACCTGTAGTACAATTACTGTCGAATTTTAGAAATGAAGTATTGAAATAAAGGAATTCATCTGCAGTATTCATGTGGGTGGCAATTCCGTAGTTTAGCAATCATGTATGATACTATGGAAACAATCTGAGGTGAGAAATTAACAATTAATGAGTCCGCACATACTGCGCAGGATTGCAGGCTGTTGACATAACCTATTAAGTATAAGTCTGAGCCTCCACTGGCTCTCCAAGTTTTTGCCACTAATTCTGGCTCGTCTTGGTTTGGCTAGGGTGGGTCTTACAAGTGTTTGCAGGAATGTTGAGGTCATTTGATCATAAATGTTACAGAAATTTCCCGTCTCTCTGCCTTTGATGTTTGTTACTCATCTTCTCTGGCATTATGCTTCGCCAGCCCACAATTGATGGGCTTGTCTTAACATCGAGCGGCGCAGCCCTGCGCCCTCCAACCCTACCCTCTACCGTGCTCAGCTGTCAGGACGGCGTTCACCCAGAGGCATCCCTCTCTACCCGGATGATGCATTGACATCACTCCAAGCCTTAGTTATCAGCCTTTTTTTTAACTCACTCTACAGTCGTACCCATCGGTATAGGAATAGTATGTCTGTCTCTTTTTGTTTTGTTTGTGTGTGTATGTGTCTGTCTGTCTGTCTGTATTAGCCAATTCTCGCATTGTACATAGATACACAATTTTTTTTTAAATCACTATAACCTTTACTTGAATGTAACAGGTAGACTGGGTCCCTGTTCAAGTACCAGTCGTAATGACCTTACTCCTACATACAGTCTGGGCAAGTGGAATCAGTTCCTCCTGATGTGTTATAGAATTCTATCAATCGTCAATTGCCGTACCGAACTGGAATCCAGTCTTTTGATTATAACTAAACGAATATTTTTATCCTGAAGAGTGTTGGTACATACCTGGAGTGCAGGTCCCCATCAGGAGCCTGAAGCAGGTACTCGAAGTTTGCGGAGAGGGCCAGGTCTTCACCTAAATATACCTCCGTCGTCTCGTTGGCCAGGTTCATCCCGAAGACCACCACGCTACCTGCAGGGTCAAAGATCAGGCTGTTACGTCAGATGTTCGAGGATTTTGCCCGTGGATGACCTAAAACGTTAAACCAGAAGTCGACATTTTCCCAAACTGGGTCAAATCTATGATCAAACGTTGAGTGAAACACTGATTCGAAGATCGAGTCAAATGTTTCATGGACCTATGTATGACAAGAAAACGTTTTTCCTTTGCTGACAGCAGGACGCGTTAGTTTGCTAAAGTTAAGTGTGAGTAAACCAGTGAGGGGCGTGACCCTAGGCGACCATGCAGGAGTTTCCTGAGGGAGACAGCCAGGCCGCCAGTTCCCAGGCCTACCTGGTTTGTAGTCTTGGGTGAAGTTCCTTTGGCAGTGAGCGTAGAGGCGTGTGGTGGGCGGGGTGTGACTGAGGGTCAGGTTCAGGACTCGCCCTCCCACCAGTCTCTTGTACAGCACCGACAACCAGTAGTCCTGTAGAAGTGAGAGCGTCAGGCCTATAACTAGTGAAGCACATGCAGAATTGATGTTGTTATGGCCACTCTTCTCTCTCTCTCTCTCTCTCCTTACTTACGGGGTTTGGAAACAGGTCTTCATCGAACATGGCCAGGTTGCCATTGTACAGTGTCTGTCTGGCCACTATGTCGATCCCCTCGCGGGCGGCCACCCCCAGTTTGTCCATCCACAGGAACACCCCGACGAAGGCGTCGGTGATGCCTGGTGCACCGCCCCTGACAAAGGCGGTCGTCCTGCCTGGGGTATTTGACCCCGTCGCTGCACCGGACTCAGCTGTTGACGAGAGAGGACGTTGTCACTTTCACTATTGCCTGATAAAAACAGTTTGGAACCTTTTCTAACTTTGCTACCTTTGTCAGATGTGGCTTAAGCAAAGCTGGCATGCCCTGTAGCTAGTAGCCAAGTAGAGACTGCTTCTGTGACACCTTTTAAAAGAGAACTGACCAATCATGGCTCTAGTCTGATAGACTACAGCTGAAAGTCTCAGACACTAATACACAGTAGCAGCTCTTCCTCTGAGCTCTAAAAAGCAATTCTGTTACCGGACATTCGATTAAGCCACTCCACCTCAGTTCCATTTGCATATCAGCAACATGGTAGGTAGACGAAGACCTTTTACTTCAAGCTTAAGACAACACCTTAGGGGGCTTACTGAGCCAGATGGGGGTGCCTGGGGCCAGCTCGTCCCTGATTGCCGCCACCGCCGCCGTCTGCCACACCATGCGGTCCAGTGTGTCAGGGGAGAGGAAATCCTCGAAGTCAGCCTTGTCCGCGTTCAAGTAGTACCTGAAGGAGGAGAATACTGGGTGTGAGGCTGGGGTTGTAGGGTGGGCTAGACGGGAGCGTGAGGCTGACACTAGATGCTCCGTTGTCACTGAGTCCACTTTCAAAAACTTTCTAAACGTTTGATGAACGCTAAACAGATACTTGTATGAGGATGTGATGAATGAGCATCTGTGTGCTTATTCATTTATGATTATTAAATTCAGTATGAATAAATACTTGATTTCAATCCGGAATATTTCAAATTTGTGTTTCGTACTCAAACCTTAACACACCCACAGTTCATTAATCATACCTCAGTGTAAGTCTCACCTTCAATCTACTTGTATATACACACATTTACTACGGTGCTAGCACAATCGAACATATGCACATGTGAATGGGTGTATCAGTTAACTAATCCATATATCTGGCTCCCTTCGAACACATGAAATACTACATATGGGAGTACATATATGGATCATTATGTCTAATCCAAAACAAATGTCCATTTGTGAATAAGAATAGCGAGACACAACTGAACGAAGCAGTACTGAACTTCGTCTCGAAAATATGTCTCGAGACAACGGTCGAAGCAGTACCGAACCTACTCCTTTCGACAGGCAGGGATTGAAAGGGAATTACGACATAGTACTACATGTAGAGATCAGGGTAGTATACTAACCCAAATATTATCCCCTCTATCACACTAGAGGGCCTGCAAAAGAATCATACATCAGTTTTACATCATGATCAAGAGTCGGAGGAAGAGATTTCGGTACAGCTTCGACCTGGCGCTCACCAGCAGTGTAGAGAGATGCTTCAGACGTGCCGGGCCTGGGGCTTTTGCAAGTAACTATACACAAGCCGAAAGATGAGTGTTTGTGTAAACGTCTGAAAGGAAGGAGTACTCACTGGTGCCAGGACACCGCCGTCAGGTTGATCTTCAGGTGCTGCAGGAACTCTCGCAGGTACTCCATGGAATCTGAGGCCAGGCCGGGGGAAGCCAACGAACCTATGGTCATCATGACAAGGTTAGACCGAAACGGATGAACTTTATACACACTTAATAACTGGGGAAGGTAGTGGCACCATGAGCTAGGTCCCAGCATCGGGAAGTGAAGATCAGAATGCTTACAGTAAGGTCGAGGTGGATTATAGGGCGTAACGAAGGATTCTTTTTTGATGGCTAAGATAATTATAGAGTGTAGCGAAGGATTCTGAGAATCGGGACGGGATAGTGAATGATTCGTGATGTCAGGTCGTCTCTGGACAAGTCTCAGTGCAATGTTCCTCGAAACATATCCAGCACATAGGAATTAATCTCTTGAGCGAAGAGGTAAGTACGACTCTTGAGCACGACACTTGGTTATGAAGGCCTGCCCTTTGACCTGACCCCTAAGGATCAGATTAAAAAATCACGTCATCATCCCCAAAGGTCGTAACATGGCCATAGGTCGTACCGTTGTACTCAAGGTCGTACCACCGCACTCATGGGTCGTTCTGTCGTGCTCAGTGGGTCAAGTTCCCAGCCTATGTCAGCAGAGCTGCTCAGCACACGAAACGATATACAGTTGACAAAATTAACATTGTTTAAAATCAAACAACAAATTTATCAAATTCAAGCATTAGGTTAAGCAGTGTTCATGTTACTCATGTCGGCGGGAAATATTACATACACAAAGGAAAACAGAAAGTCTTTTCGTTCAGTATGAATATATTCAGTCTTTAGATAATCACTGACAATGAAAAGATAACACACATAATCTGATGCCGTACAAGAATTATCTTAGTGGGAGTTAAATGTCCCTTCTCAGTCTCTTTATACATGAGGCAAGAGCTATATTTATACTAGCATAGGGAGGCGTTCTTGGGAGTTCCTTATTTTCAAACCCATACCTTGGATTGGAGAGGAGGCGTCCTGCTGGGGCGGATTCTTGGGCTTCATAACGTCGGGCCCGACCAGGATGCGGTCTTGTTCGAGCGGGAAGTGACTCTCCAGCTTTCTCTGCAACCGGGCGAAGTCCTGGGCCGCCTGCTTACCGCTGATGGTGAAGTTGTAGTGGTTATAGTACGCGTTGGGCTCTGTGAGGGGAGAGAGGACATGTGGAAAGCGCGGCATCAGTGTCACTTACGGGAAGAACAGGAAGGGAAAGTCTTGTACAATGTAATACAATATATATATATATATATATATATATATATATATATATATGTATATGATATAATAGGAAGTTCGCTCTTGTTGATATAATATGATTCGAAGCTTTGGACTTTACTACAATACGGTATATAACGTTTGCATTTCTTGCTGTGCAGAATTTACCATTGCCTAGTTGCCACATGACATGCGCGCCCCTGGCGGCCACGTCCTTCATGATGAGCAAGGCGTTGCTGGGGTCCCACCCTCCGTCCTCGTCACGGTAGAACTGGTTCAGGTCGAGCAACAGCTGCATCCCAACTGCCTCGATAAACTCCAGCAGCTGCGTCCAGTCTCCAGCTGTACACACAGAGCGCATGAATTTATGAGTATGGCGAGCAAGTCTCCGGCAATCAGGTTATCAGTTCATTCTTATATTTACAGAAAATGTAGTAAAGACATTTGTGATTTGTCGAAACACACTGTGATGATGTGCTGTATGTAAACAGCATGTTAACGTATGAAAGTGTTATGCTTTGAACATGACGTCTTTAATGACCCTTATAGTTGACGGGCTTAAAGACCGAATACCAGATGCGTAATTAAAATACAGGTTGTACCTCTCTAATCCGGCGTTCAGTGGTCCGGCAAGTCCCATGGCCCGGCACGTTTTGAATCTGCCGCCATTAGTTTTTGGATCTGCCACCAGGGTGGCGCTGTTAACAAGTTAGCAGCGATAAGGCTCTAAAATCTGTTTACATTGCAGCCGAGCTAATTAATAGTCCTGTTGATTTCTTATATTTAAGCTATATTTTAGCCCATCAGGATGTCATCCAAGAGACCAAGAGGTACAGAAATGGTGCTAGTGCTAATAAGCGTAAGCATAAATCATTATCGACGCTTGAAAAGGTGGTGTTACTGAGAAAATTAGATAAAGATCTTCTGTAAAGACTTTTTGTTTGTACTATGAGATTGGATCGTCAACTGTGTATGACTTAAAGAAACAAAAGGAGCAGATTATTAATTTTTTGCTGAAAATGAAACCTAGAAAAGTTTAAAGTTTCGGATAACTTTGAAAGGTGCCAGGAGTACAGAATTATACAGGGTAATTATAAAGTGGTTTAAGTTCCGACGTAATGAAGGTTTGAGCATTTCTGGGGAGATGCTTAGCTGCGACAAAGTTTGTGGATGAATTTGCACAGTTAGTGGCAGCGGAAAACTTAAACCCAGAGTAAGTGTATAATGCTGACGAATCTGTATTGGCGTAGAATGCCACGAAAAACCGTTGCCCAAGAATTAAGGAGTCTCCATCTGGGTGTAAGGATTCCAAAGATAGGGTAACAATTCTTAGCTGCAGCATTACTGCAGGAACATATTAAACCAAGCTGATAGTAACTGGTAAGAGTGTTCACCCGAGTCCCTTAAAAGGAATGAAAATTCTTCTACTTATCTACCGTGGTACTAAAAAAGGGTGGATGACAACTAAACGTTTTCTTGAATGGTTTGAAAATTGCTTCTTGCGGGAAGCTAGAGCACACTGTATAGGGGAATCCACATTATCGGGCAGTGCCCGGCGGGCATGAGTGTTAAGTCCGTCATCAGATACTTTGTGGCAGCTTTGAGGGGCTATTCAGCGGAATGCCCTTGCCCGTAGTTGAGCGAAATCGGAGACTGCCTGGCGGTTTGGCGCCTGGTCTGGAGCAACGGCGCTGCCAGCCACATGAAGTTACCATTCTTTACACTAAATAGTTTTCTGCACTGATATTTTTTAGTTTTCTTTTTTACGCACACAGCAATCAATATGCTACACAGCACTATTTTTTCCTTTCAACTTTGCTGCGCATGGTGATACCGCACTCGTGGCCTGCCGACCACCAGTTGGCTACTGTACGATTTGATTGCCCAACCAGCTCAACAGTGTGGACAGCAACACAGGTATGCCCGACAGACTTTGCCCGGTGAGGGCACAGCCTGCCGGGAACTGCCCGAGAGTGTGGACGTGGCTTAACTCTGTTGGCCTCGATCTAAAGTGTAAAATATTTTTATTTCGTATAATTGTTCGTCACACCCCAAAGCAGAACCTTGTTTCGAAGCACTATTGATTGTATAATTTCATGTTTTAAGCTCTGTTCTACCTTTGCTAACACAGCAAAATGTATGTGGAATGAGCTGACAAGATTAGGGATTGGGCATATGTTAACATAGGGGGTTCCCTTAGGGGTCAGTTTCTGTTTTCCGGCATTTTCTGAGGTCCGGCAGTGGTCAGACCCCAAGGTTGCCGAGTTACAGAGGTTCAACCTGTGCCAACTCATAAAAATGCATTTGCCAGATCTTTCCTTGTGGCACATCATTCCTTCACCGCTTGCATAGGCCTATAACGTGTAAAGAATAGGATAATAATCATAATAAGAATGATAGCGGTAACAGCACAACCTGCTAACTAATCTAGTGATTTACATTTGCTCAGAAACGTGAGAAATTCAGTAATGATGGTGGTAATCCAGAGTGGCTCTCGACAGGAGGTCACAGTTAGTGTAGGTGCAACAAGGAATCTACCTAGCGGCGCCGGGAGGTGACTACTGACTCACACACGTTCGGGAGGAGTACGGTAGTGTAATGAGTATTGAGAGTTTTTCATGTGGAAGCCTGAACCAAAGTAAGAGGTGGCCTTAACAAGACACAGGACTTCCGTTACTGACGTCTTCAATTCTGGACTTTCCAAAACATTTCTACCTGGAAAATGTTTTTTTTTCTTTTTTACAAACCTCATGTCACATGCGGAGCATAAAAACCGGAACACAAGTTTGCTCCTTACCTGAGATTGTGAAGTTTTTAAGAGAGTTATAGACGTGGGTTCCCATACGGGGGCGCTCAATGGGGTCGTCTGGGGAGAGTTGTCCGGCACGTCCATCGCCAAGGGCGTCGTCATGAGGAGCCTCTCGGGAATCCAGGACCTCGTCCAAGGTGGGTATTTGGACGTCGCTCGATGGGAAGGATGGCTCCCGCACCGTCGGGTCATAGGAGAGGAAATTGGCCGACGACCCTCCCATTCTAAAGATGGCAGGCGACAGGGCGCGCATCATGACGCGTAGCACAGGCGAACTGAAGGATGAGAAGGGCAGGTCAGGGGTGTCCCCTGGGGTCAGATCTAGCATGACATTTGTCTCTCAAAGTGGTCATCCAACGGAGGGAAGTGAGGATGGTCACCCACCTGGTGTTGAATGTCATCCAATCGTGTTGGATGACTCGCGGGCGAAATGTCACGCTCAGGAATGTCGCTGGCACCTCCCTCAACACGCCCGACTTGTCCACCTCCACCACGCTTGTCTGCTTCACGCCTGCCGCTGACACGCCTAAGGACTTCCTCAGGTCTGTCGAAGACACGAAGGGAAAAGGCGACGTTAAGAGCTGAACATCTGTTCCTGGAAATACAGCTATTGTGGGACCGCAGTGCTGATGCAGCCGAAATATCTAATTTAGTTTGGTCTGTCTGTGCTTGGATCGATGGGGGAGATAGTGTGTTATGAACGATTCCTAGCTGAGATTACGGGCCCCAGGATCATGTCTATGTTAGATGAACATTAATTGAATAGTTATCAAGGCTGAACGGGTGCCACAGACGAAGATGACTGCTGAAATCTTAACTTCTGGTTCTTTTATGGATATTTGCACAATGTTCCAACAAAGAAAATTATAAAAAGATACTTTAATGAAAGTAAACAATTATTAGCTACATGCATCCAAGACTTCTATGATATCTTCAGAGTGGATGAAGTCACCGATTACAGTAATTAACCGACTTTAGACAAAAACAGATGGTGAAGGAGATACCTTTTCGGTGAGGATGTTTGCGAGGCTTCCTCGGCCGACCCAGTCGCAGGATCTCCAACAACAACCCCAGGACCTCTGCTTCAGGTATCCTCTGGACCTCTTCTTCAGGTGACGCCGCTTCGCCGCTCCTGGACGCCATCTGCAGCAGAACCTCGGCCAACGCCGTCAAACATTTCTTCTTATCTCTCTTAGACGAGTGACAGTTGTCGCTGACGTTTCTGGTAAAGTGTTTCCTCAGTCCGGCCCTCGCAACCTGTACATAGCTGTCACTTTCTGGATGAGCAAAACCCTTGTAGTTGACGTTGACTTGTTCCTTGAGGATGGTGCCCAAGGGTCTGGGTAAGTTGCAGTGTCTGGTGACCCAAGGAAGTCGTCTGTGGAAGTTTTTAATCCACTGCTCCGCTCGTTGGGTTAGGAAAGGTTTTGTCGCTTCGCTTCTGGTCTTGTTGTGGGGAATGGCTGCCTGGAGGCTTTGGAGATTTTTCTGACCAACCTCCACCAGATGTAGGAGCTCAGTGAAGGTCTTACAGCTGCGAAGATGACTCTGATATGCGGAAGTGTAGGGGGAGACACCGAGCCTCCTCTTATTTGTAGCTCCGCTCAACAGTTGTATAAACGAAGCGCCTAGCACAAGGATCTGAAATACAACTTTTATTCTCATGACTGGTGCGTGTTTGTCTTCTTATGGTCCAGATTTCAACTTGTCTCAAAATCTGTAGGTCAGTACCCCTCGCTAGAGCCAGTGTTCAGGGGTCAGAGATGTGATCTTTGTCAGGGAAGCTCTATGCCACACGCTCATCCCCGCAGTCTATGCCGCAAACTCGCAGTGGTCAACACAACAGACCATTCGTTAAGGGCCTTACATTTCTCGGTATGATCTATGGACTCTGTGCAGTACACAAATTTCTTGCCGTTGATACTTGACTTCCAGGCTGTGAGGTGCAGCGGAGAGAAACCCGGTGAGGGAAGGATGGAATGAACGTGCAGGAGGACAGGTAGCCTCGAGACTGGGTGTGTGTGTGTGTGTGAGTGAGGGTCCCGTGCAGAGGGAAGCTGCCTTCAACCGCCCAATGATAACTTGGTGGTCACATGGGTGGCGGAGGCGGCTCCTATTGTCCGTGTGGTTGCCTATTGTTGATGAGTTTATCAGCCTCTATTTTTGGCCGTCGGGTTGCATAGATTTCCCTCCTCCCTCTCTCTCTCTTATCAGCAAACCCGATGACGAAGAGGATACTCGATAAGGTATGCCTCAAGGGACGCTATTGCCGTCAGTGACTTACATGACAGTGATATGTAACGTAGACAAAGAGGTTAAAGACTGTGCAGTAAGATATTTTTCTTCTTTATTGGGTGAATAATTCTCAGATCAGAATTATGAAACAGAAACTGATTAAGGCACCATATGACAAGCGCATTTTGTTTACAAAGAATCAAAAGGATAAGATCAAAATTTTTCGTAAAACACAAGAAAAATCAGTGATTTTTGGTTGTTAATGGCGAACCGGTGATGTTTCGGTCATGACCCATGCACTGGGTGGCACAGATCCGTGGGCTGGGTAGCATAGATCGGTCGGCTGGCTGGCACAGATCCATGGGTTGGATGACAAAGATCCGTGGATATGATGTGATCTGTGTTGCGTGTGTGTGAAGCAGGTGTGGGCTGTCTTGGGCTAAACAAGAGACGTGGGCGTATATGAGCTGTCCTGGCCTACATGCAAGCTTGGGCGTGGGAGTCAGGCAGCACCCAGAAGCCGAAGGAGGTTGGCGGGAAGTGGATGACTCCTGGGGGAACGTCCACAGGCAGCAGGTCGGGAAGAGAACCTTCCTCGGTCACCTGCAGCTGCCACCCGTTTAGCAACACGTCCCTAACGAGAAAAATATTAATTAATTCACTCATGACTCACATTCCCCATACCCTAATCCCCCCACCCACCCACACACACTCATACACACACACACACACACTTTATTTCCCTCCTGTCACTCCATCGTCTCCCAGGACCAAAGTGAGCGACCCCTGGGGAGAGAAGGAAGGCAAGATACTCGCCACAGTGGGCAAAGCCGAACCTCATACCCCGAGAGGCCCTTGTCCTCTCACAACACAGTGTTATTCATTTACTCGATGTGTGTGTGTGTTGATATACCTGGTGTTTGTATTGCATACCTGGTGTGTCTGTGAGACACAGTGTGTGGGTACATACCAGGGGTGTGTGTAACATACATACCCGGAACGCAGGTCCCCGTTAGGAGCCTGGAGCAGGTACTGGGAGATCGTGGAGAAGGCCAGGTTGTCGCCAAGACTCACTTGGGTCGTCTCGTTGGCCAGGTTCATCCCATACACCACCACGCTGCCTGCAGTCATGGAGCAGATTGCTGGATTCAGAACGTCAAATAATAGCCATAGAAAATTGGATGTAAGGTTATCACTTGATTATTTCAGCCAAATAAATCTAACGCTGGTAGAGAAATTGAATCGTAGGTCAAATGACTCAACTTGTAAATAGAGAACTCTGCTCCACCAAAAGCTGGAGACAGAAGTACACTGATGCCAACTGTTACTATACCAGAACAAGGCGTGACCCAGGGCGACCCTGCAGGAGTTTCCTGTGGGAGAGAGCTCTGCCACCAGCACCCAGGCCTACCTGGTGTGTAGTGTTGGGTGAAGTTCCTTTGGCAGTGAGCGTAGAGGCGTGTGGTGGGCGGGGCGTGACTGAGGCTCAGGTCCAGGACTCGCCCTCCCACCAGTCTCTTGTACAGTACCGACAACCAGTAGTCCTGTAAAAGTGAGAGCGTCAGGCCTGTAACTAGTGAACGTGTCGATCTGATTTTGTTACGGCATCTTTCTCTCTTTCTGGCTTACCGGGTAGGGCAGGAGGTCGGAGTCGATCATGGCGTAGTTACCCTTTTACAGTGTCTGTCTGGCCACCAGGTCGACGCCCCCTCTGGCGGCCACCCCCAGTTTGTCCATCCACAGGAACCCCCCGGCGTAGGCGTTGCTCAGGCCAGGGGCCCCGCCCCCCCAGGCTGAACTGGTCTCGGCTGTTAACAAAAAGAATTCAAAACCCTTAATCTTTGTTTATAAAAGGAGAACGGTTATTTTTCTCGAATATCTTCATTGACTAAGTTAAGTCATCTGACTATCCTTAATGGACTACTCCCATCGTCATATGATAACTTTCTCCGCCTCTTTCTAAATATCTGAGTGACTTATCGTTCTCCTGGTGGTCTACTGAGCATCTTACTAAGCCAGAGAGGAGTGTCCGGGGCCAGCTGGTCCCGGACGGACACCATCTCCGCCGTCTGCCACACCAGCTGGTCCAGAATGTCGGGGGAGAGGAAGTCCTCGAGCTCAGCCGTGTGTCCGTCCATATAGTACCTGCAGGAGGAGTAGCAAGTGCGTGAGGCCGGGAATCATGGCTGTGGGTCAGACTAGGCAAGGCGGTTTTAGGGTGTGGGGTATACTGACTTAGAGGAGACTGTGGAATACAATAAAATACTGGGTGGTTCAGCTGCCTTAATACCAGAATTAACGTTGTTTTTGGAGAACCCGAGTTATTTAACTAATCTAGTTCAGAGACAATAGTTTAGATATTCTGTCTGGATATGCAGTGATCAATCAGGTCCAGGCGGCCGGAAATAAGGCAATGAACACATTTCTTAATGGTTTGACGAGGGGAGATGGGCTGGAAAGGTTCTGAATTTGGATGTAGTTTGTTGGAAGGTTCTTGTTAGGTTAGCTGTGATATACATCTAATCATTCTATATTGCATGGTTGTGTAAATCTGTATCATAAACACAAACCAGAGACTTGAACTCTGTGGAAAACAAATCATTCTGTATTTTGATTACTATCATCAAATCTAATGTCTCATTACTATCATCAAATCTAATGTCTCATAGGTCTTTTCTTTTTCTATTTTCATCTTTATATTTTGTCCACAATCTTTTTATATATCTATAAAAAGTTCTTATAGTTCTTATATATCATATATATCAGTGTGTCTCCTTTGAAGTCTATATATGAATCAAGGTTTTAAGATAATCATATTGTGTTGATTGCAGTTGGTGGTGTTTGCACATCCACGTATCCGACTCCCTCCACATGCATATATTATGTATGCGTGCATATATGTGTGTCACTATGCGTGTGTGAAGTCATTTATGCACATACATGAACAGAAATCCTGGGATACGCATGAACGAAGCAGTACAAAGCCCTCCGCTTCGGCAGATAGTCTTGAGACATGCCTGAACGAAGCAGTACCGAGCCCCATGTCTCGCCCAGCAAGGATCGCCATTGAGTGCCTTATTGACATGAATATTATATCAGAAAGACAGGTTAGTATACTATTCCCATTCTCAGGTTTTTCAGCTCCCATCAAAATCCTTCAAATAGGCTCGTATTGGTACATCGAGACATCCGGCGTGCCCCAGGAACTTTGTTTACTAGTATACACATCTACAGGCCAGTGTGTCTGGGAGTGTGGACCTCAGGAGGACTTACTGGTGCCAGGATGCCGCCATCAGGTTGATCTTTACGTTCTCCAGGAACTCTTGCATGTAGTCCAAGCCGTCAGCCAGACCGATGGGAGGCAGTGACTCTAGAGACAAGATAATAGGGTCAGATATGGCCAGAGTAGAGTATTACCTCTCTGACGACTGTAGAATAGTGTCAGGATTCCTAGAATAAGGGTCCAGGATAAAGCAGTGTGGAGGATTTTTTGAGTAAGGTCCTTGATTGGGTGTATGGTATAGGAATACCTAGGATTAGGTCCAGGATCAGGCAGGATAGTGAAGGATTCCTGGCTACAGTCCGTTACATTTCGTAGCGTTTCTCTATCCGGAGTATTGGTGAAGGCTCTGTAATGGTGAAGTGCCAGTTTACCTCCGCCACTCAGTTCTGTTACTGAATTGAATGAGACTGTTATAATGCATTTTTTACACTTAGTGAACATGATTTAGAAGTACGGATAACGATTTGGAGCATTAGTTTATATTCTTTGATAGTAAGTAATATTAGTGAGGGCTATGAGGATCAGGGAGAACTTGGGGTTTATCAACGTAAATGTCAGTGAAATGCATGTAGATATCTGCAGAACTTATGCAAACGTAAACAATTTTACGTTATTTTGTAATATCAAATGTAAAAAAAAAATAATTTGGCTAGTTTAAAATCATTGAATGCGTGTACTCGACACAGCGTTCTATTTTCACGTTAACCCCAAACTTTTTCTTCTAATCTCATTCAACCTCATTTCATAAAACTGTAAAAAGACTTCACCGTAGCCAGTGGTCCACGAAGCCATACCGTGGTTGGAAGAGGCATCCTTATGGGGCGGCTTCTTTGGTCGCGTGACGTCTGGGCCGACGATAGGACGGTCTTGCTCCATCGGGAAGTGATGTGACAGCTCCTCCTGCAGCCGACTGAAGTCCAGGGCTGCCTGCTCACCGCTAATGGTGAAGTTGTAGTTGTGTCTGTATGAGTTGGGTTCTGTGGAGGTTGTTGGGAGTAGCGTCAGTTCCAGCTTTGCCAGAGGAACAGAGAAAGTCTAGGGAGTTTCTCGTGTGTACGTATGTATTGGTTTTAGGTACCAAAGGTGAAGCTTCCCAGTTGCTGGGGGCAATGGCGTGTTATGGAAGGAAAGGAGAGCGTTCCCGTTTAAACCTTTGGTAGCTTGGTTGTGGGGAGCAGGGGCCACGCATCGTCGGCTAGGGGAAGCGAGGTCTTTAGGAGGGAGATTGCCAAAATAAGAAATGAAGAACAAGAATAGTCAGCGATGGAAACAGCCGAACAAGACGTATCACTGTACTCTCTAGGCTTTCCTTTTGTTCTCACATTTACTTAACTTTCACAAGCATTTTCTCCTGACATCCATCGCTGATAAGATCACAATTAGCCATTCAACAAACATCATAGAACGTACTTCAACTACACACTGAAAATGAAAACCAAACGACTTCAAGAGTTCATCACGGAGTTTGACTTGTCAGTGAAAAATTTTATAGTGACGGAGGTGTAATCGAAATTTTGTCGAGTTGGGAGGGCTGCTGTTTTCAGTGTGGAAGACGCTGGCCTAAGATCAGTTAAGGAGAGGGGAGGAAACACATGTAAGAAAGTCACATTCATTATAGTATCCAAAGAAATTTATTGAAATTTTATATAAAGAAAGTTCGGTTATAAACGTTAGGCTCATCTACAACCAGTGTTGTCATGTCTGGATCGTTGGTTATTGTTTAGGCCTATCGAGTACCAGGGTCATTAAGGCCATCATTGTCATTATCACGGCGCAGTTCAAGAAGTAACAGTTCAAGAAGTAACAGAACAATTGACAGAAATTCTATATAAGCTCAGCCTTCTTAATATAATAAGATATGAAGCTCAGGATTTCAGTAAAAGAGAGCAAATAACACTGTAAATAGAATTACCGTTGCCGAGTTGCCAGATGATACGAGCGCCCCTGGCTGCCGCGTCTTGCATGATGAGCTTGGCGTTACTCGGCTCCCATCCGTCCTCGTCGCGATAAAACTGGTTTACGTCGAATAGCAGCTGCATCCCCACAGCCTCGGCAAAGTCCAGCAGCTTTGTCCAGTCTCCAGCTGCACACAAAAGGCAAGGACGTGACTATGTCAAGCAAATCTCTAGACATCAAGCGGTCATCAGTAGATCCTAACATAAACAGAAATGGAATTTTGTACCATATGTTATAAACAATGGTGTCCCTGGATTGAGCCGAAAGTTCTACTATCCTCCACCTTACTTCTCATCTCCTATCCCTTTCCTCTTCACACCAGTTTCAAAAAACCCTCCAACGAACCCCTCCCGAATTCTCCAGCCCACAAAACCTTTCCATGCAATCTACAGTCAAGAAAGACATTCATAGCTACAGTATATACTCATTTATAAGACTTCCACGTGTATAGGTGGACCCTTGATTTTTGGGCAAGATATCATTAATTTATTATATGCCTCGTGTATAGGTCGACCCAATTTTTTGAGGATAATGGAACAACAGATTACGGTAATAAAGCATCATGTTTTATGACATATAAAACTCATTTTTAAAATCCTCTCTAGGAAACAATACGTCCTATAAACAGAGGTTCGCTGAGTGTGAAACACCGAGCGCCGTGAGTTCTAAATCGCATAAGAATAAAACCCACTGTCGCGATTCTTAGGGCGCAAGAATCAGGTGGAACGTCACCGAAGACTTTTGACTTAGATCTATCTACCTGAAAATTGTTATTTAACACCCAAACGAAAGGAAGTGCAAATGATTATATTTTCTTGCCTGTCATGGTGAAGTTATCCTTCGAGGCTGTGGTGTAGCTGCTTTCGGAGTGTTCACTGAGGTCATCAGTAAAAGCCGGCCCGGCCCGCTTGCCACTGACGGGGCCGCTAACGGGATTATGCAAGGTCTTCTGTGTGTAGGGTACACTGGGGTTGAGGGCAGCGCCCTTGCTGTGGTCGCTCACAGATACCCTGTGATAAACCTGAGTCAGGTTTTCGACAGTCTGGAGGAGGCTTTTCCCCCTGAAGTCCTTAGGAAGCTCGAACATGGGTAGGGAGCCATGAGGGACCTCCCATGATTCTAGGACGTCATCGACAGAAGAGGTATCGACGTTGCTCAGAGGCAAGGTAGGCTCCAGCACCGTCGGGTCGTAGGTGATGAGGTTGGCTGACGACCCTCCCATCCTCAGAATAGCGGGGGCCAAGGCACGGGTCAGGGTCAATAGCTGGGACGAGCTGGGGAAAAGACAGATCGTGTCACTTCTGTCCCTCGAGGTCAGACTAAACGTAATGTTATTCTTATCATGGTGGTCATCCGCCGAAGGCAAGATGAAGTGATCACTCACCTGGTGTTGAAAGTCATCCACCCATGTTTGATGAGCAGTGGACCCAGGGCCAAGCTTAGGAACGTCGTTGGAACCTCCCTCACTGTGCTCGACGTGTTCACCTCCACCACGCCTTCCTCCACTACGCTCTCCTTCACCACACCTTCTGCCACTCCCACGGGTTTTCCCAGGTCTGTTGAGGACACTACGGAGAAAAGCAAGACTCCGCTACAAGCTCAACACCCGTTAACATGATGGTGAATATTCGTCCCTTTTCGGGCACTAAAACTTACCTTGTATATGTTATTCCGAAAGAAGGAACAGAGAAGGAAGCCAAGTGAGAATTTTCCCTCAAAGACTCAGTCCTCTGTTCTTAACACTACCTCGCTAACGCTGGATATGGCGAAAAAAAAAATATATATATATATATGTATATATATATATATATATATATATATATATATATATATATATATATATAT
>JAYMFT010335818.1:0-23182 GCA_038088735.1 Panulirus argus
TATTATTATTATTATTATTATTATTATTATTATTATTATTGTTATTATTACTATTATTATTATTATTATTATCATTATTATTATTATTATTCTACGTGTTCATAGATTCGATTAAGCAAGCTTCCTACATTAACACAGTTTCCTTTCTTTTACAAATACCGAATAAGACCTGAGTTCGAGAAACGTCAGTCATGCTTAGAAGAAACTCTTGTGTGTGACATTAACTAGCTTTTATGTACAGAATTTTCGGTATAAAACCGCAGTGAGCCTTCCTACTTAAGCCTTTTGATGATGTAACTGATCTCAGTGTCTTATTAAGTTTATAGTGAGGACTGTTTTTCAGACTACTTTATTATCATTTAGCTCTTCCTGTTGAATTGTAACCATGAAGCTCTTAATTTCAGCACAATTGAAGCATATGCGTAAATACGCTTTTGTATGTTCGTTGTGTGGCCCGGAACAAGGTGTGGCGAGATTCTAACGAGAGCCTAACAACATATTTGAACATACACCTGCCTCATCAAGGCGTAGTTCATTGCACACTTTACGTAAACTTAGCCATTTACTTCTCATAATATCCAAGTTTTGCTCCTATGTGTTGCCATGGGAGCACAACGGGAGGGAGTAGTGCAAGCAATAAATGTTTTATCGTGTGTGAGCTAGCTTTAGCTCAGTGGCGAGGCTAGGCTCATGAGCGAGAATAAACAAACCTTAAGGTAAACCATTTTTATCCATGTAATAATACACAGGCATGCGAGGACACGCGACCTCGTTCTTATTTGTTGTAGATATATTCCCCGGTGGGGAAAACGATTTGTTGTAACCACAGGCAGACCAACCTCTTGCTAGGTCAGTGTGGTGACTTTCGTAAGTGCCCTTCTTACGGTTGGGTACACAGTCATTGATTTAGTAATTGACTCGGGAGACATTCTGTCCTAGATCCTGAGTGTCCCATCCAGGACATCTGAACATGTGCCCTAGTTTTGGCAAATAGAAAATGGTCATGTAACGAAGTCCTTCCTTGGTTGACGTGGCGATGAAAAACAAACATTGGAATAGTTTCTCCATATCGGTTCGTCTTTCCACTAAACCAATTCAAGTCATTCATGTTCGGTCCTGTCTGTTTAACACCTTGATCTTGACTGTTAGTAACTGACCTAGAAACATTGTGCAATATCTATAATTATGTGTACATCGTGATGTCAGAAGGACTGACAAGACAACGCCACTCCTGCTTCATCACCATGATAATATATGCTGCTGCCGCGGGTGTTGCAGTATTTTGTTCTGAGGCCGACGCGTCACCACACATCCGTCACTGCTTCCGTCACCAGCACCAAACATTATTATAAGCTTTGGGGTTCCGGCTTCGTTCGACCGGACTAATGCTTCACGAGCATTGTTTTTAGTGTTGCTGGGATATACAGGAAATGTGATAAACTGTGACCTTTCTGTATTCTTATGACGCTTTATTTCGGATCAGGTCTCCTGTCTGGCGGGAGAGTCTGTAATTATCGTGTATTTTTGGAACATTTGCTGACTTTTTTGCTAATGGTTTACCAGCAAAGGTCGATGCACTTAACGGAAGCGACACAATTTTGTACTGGTAATGCGATTGCATTGTTCCCTCCATACAAATAAATAGAGCTTGCCAGGCGCGTTATGTTGAAGTTTCCAAAGTTAAACCTTATAAAAGATAACTGAAATCTTGTATAAGGGACATGAGTATGCTGTTTATTAGGATCAGAGAAGGGTTTATTTTTCAGTAAAAAAAAATCAAGGGACAAATAAAACCAGAACCCTTTAACACCTTAGGTTTAATTGGAAAATTATATTTGTAGCTGGAGAGGAAATAAATCTTGATCCCATGAACAGGAGTGACTTGACATTGAGGTTTGGCAAGAGGAGCGTAGTCTAAGTTTTGTTAAAAGCACTTCGGGTCTTAATAGGAATGCTTCGCGAGAGTTTTTAACACCATCGCCAAAGCTTTAAGGGAGAAGAAAGATACCTATGGAATAACCAAATCAGAATCCATTCGTACGAATGAGAATTATGTATGTATATCAGGGTGTCAAGTTTATGATAGTTGCCATAGCCAAAGGTGAGTGAGGGTATAACTGTTCGCCTGTACTCCACTGGAAAAGGGCGGCCATTTTTTAGGGATGGGCTGTATGCTGGCAAACTTCCAAGGTCTGGAGAGGTTAGCGTTTGGCAACGAAAGATTAAAATTCAAGATTGGCAGTAGTTCTAAAGTTCGCTGTAACACTTCGTAACCAACACAGGAGGAAAATATATATATATATATATATATATATATATATATATATATATATATTTATTTATTTATTTATTTATTTATATTTATAATGTGAATGTTACGGATAATGGGAGAAGCTAGGTTGGTACCAAGTCAGTGGTCTAGATTTACCAGGTGCACACACCGTAATGGTGTTTTGGCTCGCGTGAGAGGCTGAAACATAGTAGTGTGTACAATTTCCTAAGAGAGTGGATTAGTATGTAGACAAGCCAGGGATCATATTGAGGATGAATGGATTTTTTGCCATTGTTTCTGTAAAGTTAATAAGCAAGGAATTTTAAAAAGTCACTGAGTATTGTACATACTAAAGACACGTAGTCTTTGTCGTTACAAATCGAGTGATGTAGTATTTTTGATAAACGAAAGAGCACTATAGACTACAGATGAACAAGGACTTGAGTTGAGCCATAGGTTCAGGGTTTTGATAGAGACTGAGAAGGCTCTGAGTATTATAGCAATTATAGCAACAGATGCATCTCATAAGTATAGAAAACAAATAAAGGAATGTATACGGAATCGAGAAGAGGGTATAATATTGGTCAAGGAAAACGAACCTCAGCTGGAAATGGGACATGCGGTTGCGTTCTACTCTGAGGGCGAAGGGTTGTTGATTTCATCACGACTTTTGTAAGATAGTGTCATTAGGGTTAAATGATGATGAGATGATGTTAGGTCAGGAGTCGTTAATGGCTGTGAATTGCAGTACCGTTGTTAGCTATGTGATTGAGCGGTCTTTTCTGGCAAAGGCGGGGAATGAAAACGTGTACAGCGAAAGCTTTCCAATATTACCTTGGTCTGAGGTTTTGGTAATGGTGGGAGTAGGAGGGGGGATGGAAACTGGTCGGTGCTCGAGGGTTGTTGGGAGAGGGGGGGAACCGTCAGACCCTCCACCTACCCCCCATCCCCACCCCTGGAGTCCAGGCCGGGTAGAACTGGTATCACCAGAGGCTTCAAGATGACGCCCCGCCTGGGCCGGTGTATGGTTCACCAGCAGCAGCTGCACCAGGTGCCTCGCCTGCCTCCCGCGCTGACTCGGGGTACATGTTACGGCCAGATGTTTGTGATACCGTGTACCACCGCGGTGTCCATCTGTTCCTTCGGGTTGCGCCACCGTTTCTTTACTTAGAACCACCAAGTGCGGCACAGCTGACGAGGTCACCAAGAGATGAACTGAACGGTAAATGCGAAAGAAATTGTAGCTTTAAAGGATGGACAAAGGGAGGAAATTGTGATGATGCGTGTATGGCGGAAGCAAGGGATGAGTGGCAAGTCCCTCGCATTAAGGTTCACGGGAAATCGCTGATAGGAAGCAGGAGATGGCAGGACAATAGCCCTCTCAAAAGTCCCCCATTGCAGTGCTTTCATGGGCCATCACAGCTTGTTGACGCACCAGCGGTACACGCGGCTGCAGCAGTCAGTGTACACGGGAGGCAGGGTACATACGGATGGCCATGGTACAGCGGGAAGAAAGACTTGGCACCGAGGTACACTAGGGGTTCAGGACTTTGATTTAGCTTAACTCTGGGAGCGACCTGTTTACTTGGACAGGCTGTTTTAAACGTTTAGAGGTGTTACCTATTTTAATGCAGATAGCGCTGACCAGTTCTGAGATATATATTAGAAGAGGTAGGGTAAGTTGAGGCCACACGAATGTAAAACTCCCTCACCGTTCAGTACAAATGGTTTTCACACACACACACACACACACACACACACACACACACTCACTCACTCACTCACTCACACACAGGGCCTCCGTGATTTAGTGTTTAGCGGTACTGACCATAAGTCAGCACGCAGCATGGGGTTCGAATCGTGCACACGGCAGTCGGCCCACACCGAACCCGGGTGTTAACGCCTCCCCATAGGGCTTTTCGATAAATGGTTACCTGGAGTAGATTAGGATGTTTGTGTGTGTGTATGTTTATGTATATACACACACTGTAAAACACTATTTCCCCGTAACACACAAATAGTAATGAACGCAAGACACAGACACATGCATATACATGTATATAATAATGATAATAATAATAATACTATATTTAATTAATTTGTAATACATGATACAAATTTAAACTATTTGGATCCAGAGCCATGCTATAATACGCATTCAGTCTCATACACAAGGTAAGAGAAAATGATATTGTAAAAGTACAGTAGCTAAAAGTATACATATTTTACTGTTATGGCTCTAAACACGAAACAAACTGGTGCAGCTTGCAGGCAGGCCCGAGAGGAACCTGCTCTTTATCTGACGACACATGTTTACGGGGTCAGTGACTCTCCTGAAGAACATATAAAGAGACCGGATCCCGTGGGCCTAGGGCCGTGGCCAGGGGTAGGCGCTGCCCAAGCCTCCGTCACCCACCCGAGGTGTGTCGTCCTCCCATAACGATCATTACCGAAGGTCAAGTCATCATACCCCAAAGGGTCGTGCCTTCATGCTCAGAGAATTGCCCCGTCGTGCTTAGAGTATTGCACCGCCGTGCTCAAGCGTTGCTACCGTCGTGCTCAAGGGTCGTACCTTCCTGCTCCAGAGGGTTTTAAAAGATCACCGAGATCAACAACATAGTTCTTCGATTTTTCGACCAGCACTCAAGAGTTTTTCTTCAGTGCTTTTAAGAACGCGGTATTCTGATACTGTATAAATACA
Organism: Panulirus argus; assembly: GCA_038088735.1. Lineage (NCBI taxonomy): Eukaryota > Metazoa > Arthropoda > Malacostraca > Decapoda > Palinuridae > Panulirus > Panulirus argus. The sequence continues at coordinate 4,974 of JAYMFT010335818.1, forward strand.
TCCCCAAGATAACTGTGTGTTGTGCATCTCTTAGATGCTGTGATGAGGGAGGGCGCCATGAGGACGTTCATGAAAAAGAAAAAAAAGCTAAATGTCTATTGTCTTTTGTCCGTTGTTGTAATCATTACCAGGTGAAGGCTGCCGGGTGTCTGTAGGAATGTTTGTCATTAACACTGTCACCTTTGTGATGACTTTTGTCAGATGAGAAGTGACCATAGCTTTTATACGAGTTTGCCCCCGAAACCATTTGGTACCAATAGATTTACTTGAATTTGCTACCATTATATATATATATATATATATATATATATATATATATATATATATATATAGTTTATTAAAGAAAATACATAAGTTGGCTACCATTTAGAGCAAAAAGCTTTTTTTTAGCGTTCTAGATGACTGACAGATTTAGCTTACATTTCAGGTGCTGCAGATAATATCTGTATACAGACAGATTACGGGACAAACGCCGTATCCTAATCCTTAAGAGTGAGACCGAAAGGTCAATGCGTCATTCGCAAGGGTCACGCCGTCTTGATCCAAAGGTCAGACATTTAAATAATCGATGAGGTTGGATCACGCTTCTTTGGAAAAAATTAAGGTAAAACCAGACTCGTAGTTATGGATAGGAATCTGTCAAACCTGGTGTAAACTGAGGATGTAGGGCGAGATACCGACCATCTGGCCAGGTTTTTTTTAGCACTAACACTACGAAGAAGGGCCGTCGTTATCATTATCTGTAGTAGCACCTGACCCTGGTTTGTGCTTCTGTGGATTTCCAAGTTTATTCACTGCTTGCGATGCCCACGTAAGATCTGTGGAGTTTAACGACGCGGCCAACAAATAGTACGCAATTGGAGAATTCTTGGATTTTTAACTCGAGACGTCTTGGTGGGGTGTTGCGTAGCAGAAGGATCTTGTTTCGGTATTTTTCGTGGTGTTGCGAAGGGCAGTATTTCAAGACCGCTTCCGTTTATAGTCTGTGATTATAATCCGATTCAGGAGTACTTAAGATGTGGTATTGTTTGATGGTAATAGCGTTAATATGTCTGAAGGGACAAAATCTTCCTCAAGGGACTCGTTAATGCCAACAGTTGGAGGCTTAGTTGTGTTGTTAGAGAGGACGTAATAACCTCAACAAACCCGAGATTCAAATACAACGTATCTTATCTAATGTTTTGGGACCTTTTCGATCTTGTATTACGTCTTTGAGAATTAGTGGTGCTTGTTAAAAACTGGACTTGCAGTTAACTTTTTTTTTAGGAGTTTGTGAGCAGAATAACAACGTTAGAAAAAATATTTTAATGCATTTGACCACGTGACTCCAAACCAGGTTAGCCAGGTACACCACGTGACTCGCCTCGCTAAGTTAGCTAGGCTACCACGTGCCTCACCACGGACGGACCTTGAGGAATCTCATGACAAGTTGGACGGGCGCCGAACCGGTCCGGTCCACTGCTGTACTGGACCACCTCGCCTGGAGCTGGCCTCTGCTGGACCGGACCACCACCGAAGTGCTCAAAGTGCCCGACCGGGCCACTGCTGGACCGGTCCAGTGGGCGTGTTGTGACCTGGTGAGGTCAGCGTGACCTTGATGCCTTTCCTCTCACCCATATGCCACCCCTTAGTAATGGGAGGGGGTAATGTGTGTATGTGTGTGTGTGTGTGTGGAGTGGTGGATGGAGAGCAAGTGATTCAAGTGGAGGGAATGTGGAGGAGTGGATGAAGAGCGTGTGGTGAAGGTGGAAGGCAGGACTGACGTACACTATATGGGTCACACACACACACACACACACACACACACACACACACACTCACATACACTCACTTTCACCCACCTTACCACCACACGACCCATGGCTCCCTCCACCACGTCAGTCCACTCCCTCCTCTGCCACTCCTTACCACACGACCCATGGTTCCCTCCACTCCCACCTCTCCACCCTCCACCCCTGCACATAACGTTCTCCAGAACCTTCCATATGGGGGTCGGACACCATACCTTCTCATTGTGAGATTGGACAATTCATCGCCTCACAATACGGGTTGCTGATCCCACATTACTATCTGATAATGCGGATGGTTACCCCTGTTTTATGAGGTTTGATATCATCCCGTAATGAGGGATGGACACCGCATGTTATGGTGGGGATGGACACCTCATTATAATGGGGAATGGACACCTGAACATCTCATAATAGGGGCTGGACGCCGTTTCTATGGCCCTCACCACTTTATACAAAGTCCCACTTTAACCCACGCCTAACTTGAGCGGCCCATCAGGATAAGTTGACTCAGCAATGCTGCCGCCCCCTGAACATCAGCTTTTAGAACTTGGAACTTAGCAGGCATTTCAGGCGGTTCGTTGACGGACTTGATTAAGGCGAAACATGTTATGCAGTGACATGGATCGAACGCCAACGTTGGCTAGAGACTGGTGGGTCCGAAAACACCAGCGTTAAGTAGAGACCAGATACTGATGGATCGAGAACATCTGCGTTAAGTAGAGACCGGAGACTGGTGGATCGAAAACACCTGCGTTAAGTAGAGACCAGAGACTTGGCGGATCGAAAACGCGCACCTTAAGTAGAGAGCAGGGACTGGTGGATCGAAAACACCTGTGCATTAAGTAGAGACCAGAGACTGATGGATCGAACACGCGGCTTCCTGACGTGCCAGAGGGAGGCAGGGATGAGATCGGTTGTCAGTGGGTGAATACCAATGCCCACACAGGCCTAGGAATGTAAACTGTACAGTGATTCGAGGACCTGGCCTTGAGGCTCACCCTCCCTGATGCTGCACCTCTCGTTGTTGATGTCGTTAGTCTTTTAAGATATATGTTCTCCAGCCATACCCTGACACGGGCCTACTTGCCTGCACGTTTGCGCGTCTCCCCGTTTTGCCTCGAATGGTGGGGATTTGTTGTTCTGATTATTAAGGTTTTGCCTAGGTGTTAGTTGGCAGGGAGTCTGGCTGATAATAAGATTCAATGTCATTTACCGGGGTGGGGGGGGGAGGGGGAGGGGGGGTGTAAGTGGAGGCAAGCGTGGGGCGTGTGATGGGTTCATAGGAGGGTGACGGGTGCATCCAGGGCCCCAGGTAGGGGGTGTCCCCTCCCCCTCCTCCCCCCTGTCCCGTCGGAAAACGGGAAGCAGGGATACTATGTATTGTCTTGTTCAGATGCTGACTACATTACACCGGTTGTGCAGCGAGTCATATACAGATATAGGGAGACAGCACAGAAAAAAAGAATTTTCGTTTTATGAAGAAAATAAGTGGTAGAGCTATGCGATACTCAATTCAGGGCGTAGCAGGTTTTGGACGCAGTGTTGGGGGGGGGGGGAGACAGCATCAAGAGCGTCCATTATCAGTCGTGGTGATCAAAGAAAAAGAATAAAGATTCTCGACACCTCTGGTCCGAAGCCTCTGATCTTCGGGCACACTCAAGGGTGTAGAGTCTCACGTTGCCCTAGGGGGGGGCGGGGGCAACACTTGGGAGTTTGCCCCTCAAGGACCAAGAGTCAGGACACACAACTGTTGAGGGAGGAGGAGGAGGAGGAGGAGGACCTTGGCGATAGTGGTGTGTGTGTGTGTGTGTGTTTGGTAAGGTGACAAGTGGTTGGTTTTCTAGGGGGTACGGCGAGGTCACAGATGGTGGTTGGTTTGTGGTGGGTTTGGATCACAGACGATGGTAGGTCTGTGGTGGGTTGGGGTCACAGATGGTGGTAGGTTTGTGGTGGGTTAAGGTCACAGATGATAGTAGGTTTGTGGTGGGTTAAGGTCACAGATGATAGTAGGTTTGTGGTGGGTTGGGGTCACAGGTAGTGGTGGGTTTTAGGTGGGTTGGGGGTGTCAGGCAGTAGAAGTTTTGTGACTTGAGGGTCACAGGTGATAGTAGGGTCATGCACTATTGAGGCCACAGACGATGGTAGAGTTATGTACAGCCGGGCTCACAGAAGGCAGTGAGCTTGTGGAATGTTAAGGTCGAGAGGTCAGCCATAAAATGATATGCATTTGGCGGGGAAACCAGAGAGTTGGGGTAGGTGGGTGACCCCCTGCAACAGAAAACGTTGTGAAAAACGTGATGCACCAGCTAGTGCGGATTTAACACGACCTTCCCCTTCTTTAATTACGTAACTGGAGTGGGATCGACCCAGTAAATTGTTTAAGGTTTGAGAGCATCAGTAAGTTAGTCTTGCCCAATAGGTTTTCAACGCAATTTACTGTTGACTCTGTTACGGTGATTGACATAATATACGTAAACAGGGATCGGATGTAGCGAATGCACACACACAACATTGCCAATCCGTAGTCTACACAGACGTGTAAGCGCACGCCTTGCCTCTATAATGCCTTCTGTAAATTTCATTATTGCCAACACCACCTCTCTCCTTCTCACCATACGGACACCCAAGATGCTTTGAACGCAACCAGGATGATAATGATCGCACCCAGGGCGCTGGCTGAGTCTATTCAGCCTCCCAGGATGTATTTCACCCTTTCATGGGTGATGTAAAGGCAAGGTAATGGATCTAATTGTAAACTGAATCGCGGTGGGCCAAAGGGTACGCTCGAGCGCGAGCGTGTGTGTGTGTGTGTGTGTGTGCGTGTGCGTTTGGAGAAGGGGAGGGAGGAGCAAGTAAAAGGGAAGTTACGTGTCGGTCGGTGAAAGGGAAGGAAGGCGGGAGTTGGGTCAGTGTCAGGGTCGGCGGGAGAAAGGTGAGTTGGTAGATGTGTATATACCCCCCCCCCCCCCACCTCAACTCAAACCCCTGCTCACCACGCCTCTGGTGTCTTCCTGGGATGATGAGGCTCCCTTCAGGAAGAACAACTCGACATGAACAAGAAGAAGGAAAAGTAAAAGAGGGTTAAGAGAAACAGTGGGGAAAAGCGGGAGATGTTGTGTAACGGCTCCAGGCGTTTTTAGCGAGGCTATCGTTGTTCCCGAGGCGAGAGTCGACGTTAAGCTATGGAGGTAGAGGCGGTTGGCCTTGGTGTTGGAAGACTGACTGGGATCCAGGTCAGTGGGTGCCTGGAAGTACCTACAGCACACACACACACGCATTTCCAGATACGCACGTACATACATGCTCAAGCACACGCACTTCGTACAGTGCATACAAACACATTACAGTTCTCATAATTACATTCGAGCGGGAGTCGGGTTATGCTTCAGTTCCTACACATTCAGCCTCGAATTCTTGCCAGATAGATTTTTTTTTTCTTTTCCTTTCCTGTGGCAGTTCCTTCCTGGTGACGAACGTCGCTGGACAGTGTGGGTTTATTATTGCATTCAGTGGGGGTTAAATCATCGCCGCCCGCCTGGGGAAACAACGCTGTTGCTTCGTGGTGCATGACCGGGGGTGGTAACCTGGTGAAAGTGTTTGTCAGCACTGGCTGCATACACCCCCCCCCTGCATCTGGCGGGCCCCCCCCCCCCCCCGCACCTTCACGCCAGGACGCCACTGTGTACCGTAAGAGCGTTAGTGAAGTGTATGTCCCGCCATGAAATTTTGTTCTTGTCCTCCACACCGTGTGGGTGTCCTCCAAATGTAAATATTACGGCCTGCGCAAATGCCATCGTCCACATCTCAAAGTTAACTGGTGCATTTTCTTCCTCAGAATAAGTTCCTGGCCTTCTAGTACACTTCCTGTGTCTAGTGAAGTGATTAATCTCCTTTTGAATGCTGACGGACGTTCATTTTTTTTTTCATGCTTTCTTAAGATATTCGCGCTGTGTATCCAAGCCGCATCAGACCATAAGCTGATTCACTCTTGTCAGATGAGTACTTAGTAGCGCTCGAATTATTTGCGTCTCTTCGAATTCTAACTCGCAGGGTCCCAAGAGGGTTGAAATATACTTTTACGGTCATGTCGTGTACCCAGTAATTATTTGAGATTACATAACTATTCCTTCAACGTCTGAAAATGGTTAAAGTAAACGCCTGTACACGATCGTGATGGCGCGAGTCATCCTCGTACCAGCACCACATTACGCAAGCCCGTCTAGGCAAATTGTATTATGAATCGGGATTTAAGGTTATGTTGACGGTTTAGGGGTGGATGCATTGTCGAGTCCACTCCGTGCCCGGCTTTGTCACAGCCTGGCTGCAGCTGAACCCAAAACCATACTGACAAGATGGAAAAAAAAAAAAAAGTTTTTCGTAGCTTTCTTTACTTCAGAGGCTTAAGGGCAGAGTAGAGATTTTTTTTTTTTTTTTAGATTTTTATGGGTCAAACCGCAATCGTACCTCTCAGTTTTTCCTGTGTAGAAAAAAAATCATTCCTAAAAAAAAAAAAATGTATTTACGAAGTGGACAGTTAACTTTAGGCTTAGATGCTTCGTGGATTTTCATTTTATGTCTGAAATTCATGTTATCAAGTTCAGGGAATATTTGGTCTTCCAAGTGTGCCGCAGTTTCTCCGCCTAAAGTCATAAACTCATCTTGCTAGTCAAATGTCGTACAATCATCATATTTCCCCGTAAAGTGGTGTTGCTAGAGTATGCAAACATTCCTTTGTATCTTTTGGCCGCCATAGTTCAGAAAGTTATACACCGATATTGTGTTTTCTCAACACCAAGCCATCTTTAGCCGGTCGAAACTCGAGTCGACTTTTGCTGTATGTTCTTGTCATATGAGCTCAGACGGTTTGCAGACTTACGTGAAACAAAAGATTTATGTAACTGCAGGACTTGGGCCAAAGTTCTGTATGAAATCGTGCCAGTAATGCCAGCATTCGCATCTTTTCTTTGCTATTTGTTTCTTGTTTTCCTGTAAATAAGGCTCCTGTTGCTAGGACACTGTCCCTAGGTCTTTTAATTTTGTCGAAGCATACCTTTCCATTTTTCTTTTCTCTCTTTTCAGCTTAGATTTTGTTGTTTATAACTTTTTTCGTTTACTAACTGCAGTCTAGCAGCTCACATATAGCTTTTTTTGCTTACTGACTGCAGTCTAGCAGCTCACTCATAAAGCCTTGTCGCTATTTATAGTGTAACACCTCTCTTTTCGTAAGTTGAACTGCATGCTTTTCATAGCCTAGAAACGTTATTCATAGTTCGTTGTACCTCATTTCCATAACGTAACTAACATCTGACTTTCCACAACCTAATTCATAGCCTGTAGTAACTCACTTTCCACAGCCTAGTCGCTGACCTTACCCAGCCTACCTCGGCGTAGGAGCTGACTTTTCCCATCCTAGCGGCTCGGTTATCGGGATGAATCACTGTGGGTCAAGAGTGTCGCCTGGGTGGCTGGGTCTGTTACCATCGCTCAGTGCCCGACTCTGACCTTTCGGCTGGCCGTCCTGACCTCACTCCCGTTGCTGAACTTGACCTCCTTTTTTGCGGTTTGACACAGATACAGTCCGTATCATGCATGATCACGGGCTTCCGTTTGTTAGCGTCGCTATAGCCATGATTCACGCAGGGATCCGCTCGAGTTCGAATCCTGGGGACGAGAGTGGGCCCACAGCCAGTCCATCCGTCCAGTGTCCCCTCGGGGCTGGGGATGGAAGTAAATGAGCGCCTAGCTAAGGATAGGGTGTGTATGTGTGTGTGTGCAGAGGTGTCCATATGGGTGTAAGCAAGTCGAACAATATCAATTTCAGTTTGTTTTCCCAAACAGGAAATTAATGAAAGTATCTTAGTATAGTATTGATAGTCTGAATTACTGAAATTGAATGAAGTACGACAAAGTGTTTGCCCTTTCCTGTATGTGTTTGTGTTCACATAAGACTAGAGATTTGATGCATGTCAACAATATTAAGAGAGGGGTTAATTCGCGCGTAAAACTCTCTCCCTGTAGCGCAGATAGTAATCACGCATCCATCGTAAACACAAATGCCGGTAAACATGAACATAGTGTCGGTCTAGAGTAGTGCTCATATGGTCCACATTTACTGCTCGGTAAAATTATATTCAGCCCACAGTTCTTGCCAGCTACATTGTTGTTTTTCTGTGGGTGTTCTTATCTGCGCAGCGTTTTTGGCTAGTATATTGGCCACTTCCCTTGGGGAAAATGCTGAAACATATCTTGTACGGTAGCGGGAGAATTCGGCGAAAGTCTGTGGTAAAAGTCTGTACAGCCGGGATCAAGACTGCCTCTTTATACCTGCCAGAAAGTCTGAGCGTAACATTAAATGTCAGAAAGATAAAGTTTCTTCCACCCAAAAATGAATTTCTGTCCCTGAGAGCACGCCGCGTCGTCGTGCGTGTAAACATCCACGTCTGCCAGAATGCTTGCATCAGTCATTCATTGATCACGCGTAAATTTCTTCCTATGTTTAGTGACCATGCTTTCACATCACGCTGTCCCCCAAATATAAACTCTAATTTGATGCAGGGTACACGTCTGTCTGCGAGATTGATTAAGACTTTCACAGATGATGTTCACACCGTCTCTGAAAAATGTCAACTAACCTCTTCCGCCACGACTTCCCTCACCACATTTAAACCAAAGATTCACACCACTGTATATTTATATTTGTTTATCTGTTCTTCCTCTTATGCTTCCTTCTTGTTATCGCTCCGTTTAGGTATAGTTTACTCGTCCGGATAGCTTCCTGGAGCCTTGGCTGATCCCAAGCTCCTGGGCTGCGGAAAGGTCAGTCGGTCATTTATAAGGGTGAGGAGAGCCAGACACAGCAGGCGCTTGGCCGGCAGGGGGTGTTCTCCACGACGAGTATTATTCGACTTTCTGACCTTTTGAAGCTGCCAGTCTGACCTCACTGCATCCGCTGAACTTGACCTCCTTCACGAAGGCATGACACGTCAGACAAATGTATGAACGTATTGTGCACACCTGCACGTACGCCTGTATATTCCTCCATCACACACACACGCCCACACACACATAGCATTGTGCCACAGATATACACGTATCTTTTCTAACTTAACCAATGATTATGATTGGTTGACGGCATTGATATCTCACTTTCTCTGTAGTGGTTCAGACTTGTGATTGGCTGGCGGGTACATGAATCATGTAACAAGGAAGTCTCCCACCTGTTTATTATTTATCGGTTCAAGGGGGAATGATCCATGGTCACTGGAATGTGAGGCTGTTGTTTACCACTTCATCCGACGTTCTTTTAGGTTAGAGCGCTGTCGCCCAAGAACCAGTAGACGTCTTTTTCGTTTCCCTGAAGTTCGTAGAGTTGGTGTGGCTGCGAAAGTTGTAGTAGTGATAATAGTAATAAGATGGTATTCGTATGGGTTGGAATCGTGCCGTCAAAACGGGAGTCGTAGTGAGAGACATATTTGTACTGCAAATAAGTAGGTGTCGCTGGAGCGGCAGCAGCAGCAGTAGTTATTGTGGTAATTGTAGGCGTAGTAGAAGTAGTAGTAACAGATGGAACATCTGCGTTACTTTCTGGAGCAGTATTTGCAGTGTAGCTGCAACGTAAATGTCTGCTTACTGCTGCAGGAGAAGTAAACGTAATAGTTGCAACAGCAGCAACAGAGACATGGTTACATTAGCAACAGAATCGGTACGCGAGGCAATAACATCACTCACAGCAGCAGCAGCTGTATCCTCATCAGAGACAGCAATAGTAAAGCACTGAGTGAACGTAGTTCTGAGAATCATCCGCTCTAGAGAGGCACATGACATGACCCATCACCTTAACTTTAACCTTCAGTTGATTACGGAACAAAGACGAGGCGAGAGAGAGAGAGAGAAATAGGAGAATAACTTGGGTATTTTTATCTAGAGAGAAATGATTATTTGGGTATATACAAAACGAGATGCATATGTTATATGCAAGAGCCTGTGCCAAGGAGACATCGCAAGGTTGGCTGTCTGACGGCGTACTAATGCGTTATTTATCGGTATGTGTATCTGTCAGTTGGATACGTACGCAGTTAAGGACGTGATGTTTACAAGTACACATGTAGGTGGGCCCCTTCTAGCGTTGGGAGAGGGGGGTGTAGTTGGCCTCGACCACATGGTGCAGGTGAGTGGGAGGTCTCTACTAGTGGGTGCAGGTGGAGTGGTAGGTGATCTCAGCCAGTAGGTGCAGGTGGTTACAGGTGGCCTCGCCACTGGATGTGAGTGGCTCATACTGACACACAAACGCATAGGACTAGCCAGGTTATATGTTGAGTTGTAAATGTTTTACAACCGTATGTGCTCCGGCGTAAAAAAAAAAAAAAGTGAGTCATTGTTGCGCTTCTGTGGGCATTCAGAGAGCAAACAGCCAAAATGATGTTTGCAAGCGCCATGCAAGGGGAGGGGGAGGGAGGGAGAGCTCAGCAGAGTAAACAAAAACAATTTGTTTACTGTAGTCACCCACGTTGACGTCGTGGTGGTGGTGGTGCCCAAGGGGAGCTCCCCTACCTGACGTGGCCCACGTCTCTGTGTGACGGCTGGCGACAACGACCGACCCCCCCCCCCCTCTCCTTCTGCTATTTATAGGGCAGTGTTTGTTGTGTGTGTGGGGGAGACAGATGGGTCTGCAGAGATGGCCAGGCCAGATGCTGTCGGGCAACACCACCTGCGGCACAGATGGCCTCCGCGGACGCTCCTGAGGCAGTCAGCCAGCGTCCGGGGGCGGGTCTCACCTCGCCCTCCCTCCCCTCCCTCCCACACTGTGCTGAGCAGAGCTGAGAGTTCCGCGCTGTGTGCACGTATATACACAAGTCCTGGGATAGTGGGAAATACGATGATTTGGAGACCTGGGATAGTGAGAAGCTTATGATTGGAGACCTGGGATAGTGAGAAGCTTATGATCGGAGACCTGGGAGAGTGGGAAGCCTATGATTTGGAGACCTGGGATATTGGGAAGCTTATGATTGGAGACCTAGGATAGTGAAGCTTATGATTGGAGACCTAGGATAGTGAAGCTTATGATTGGAGACCTGGTATGACTGGAAGCTTATGATTGGAGACCAGTTATCGAGAAACAAGACGTAATGTGTGAGGACAACGATGTGTGTAAAAAGAATCCAATCCTTTGTGTCTATTCGTCGGACATAATCAGTTATAAGAAGAATAGTAAGAATTTTCCCGAAATAGCTCTGGAGTTGAAGTTCAACAGATGACTGACGTCAATGGGATAAAAAAAAGAAGTATTAAGAAATAATATGATACTATCAATGTCCGGTTCACCGTTCAACGATTTGGGTTTTTTTCCGGATCGTTAAACATTAGTGACAAAAAAAGAGAACCTGGATGTCTCCGTCAGATGTCATTCTTCCGTTTTCTTTTGCCTTTTGTTTGTGGGTAGCGGTCTTGGTTAGTGTTTGGAAGCCTCTCCCCCCCTCTCTCCCTCCCTCTCTCTCTCTCTCTCTCTCTCTCTCTCTCTCTCTCTCTCTCTCTCCCAGGCGTGGAAAGCCTGTAATAGTATGTCTTAGAAACCTTGGATGGTGGAAAGTTTGCCGTTAGAAAACTTGGATGGTGGGGAGTTGTGGTTAGGAACCTTGGATGGCGGGGAGTTTCTGGTTAGAAACTCTGGATGGTGGGGGCTTTCGGTTAGAAAACTTGGATGGTGGAGTGTTTGTGGTTAGAGACCTTGGATGGCGGGGAGTTTGTAGTTAGAAACCTTGGATGGTGGGGAGTTTCTAGTAAGAAACCGTGGATAGTCTTTGGGGGCATCGTGAGGACTTAACTCGGGAACTATGGTCCTCCCTATCCAACTACCAGTGCTCCCCTTACCCACCGCCGCCATCGCCACCGCTCCAACATTTAGCCCTGTCCTATAGAATTCAGAGGACGAAATTATTACCTTCTCTCTTTTTGCGAAGGCGAGAGTTGTGAGTTATCGGGCTGTCCTCTGTGAGCGTCCGCGCCTCACTAAGGTGGCACACGGGACGTCTTGCTGTAGCTAGCTAGCTAGCTTTGAGCACGACGGTCCGACGACACCTTGGGTATGATGGCCGCCTCGCCTTCGCCATCGCACGCACAGGTCGTACCGTCGTGTTCTAGGAACGTGTACTGTCGTAGCTCGTTGATCGTAAGCCGTCGTGCTTGATCAAGGGATCGTACCGTCGAACTCCGTGCCAAATGTCGATGTTTCGCTGATGCTCGGCAGATTCCGCTCTTTATTTTGACGAAGGTATTTTGTGAACAGTGTTTCATCCCAGCTGGATTCTCTTCTGTGAATTGTGGTGACCATGGGGTGATTTAATTGAGAAGCTTATATATACGAGATATATCCATTAGGAATGGGTGTGGTGTAAATGAACGAAGATGAAAAGATAGATTTATATAGATAAATAGATAGGTGGATAGATATAGGTAGATGGACCTATAGATTGATGGGTAAGAGTGTTTGGCCACCGGGCCCTTTGTAGCCAGACTACAGTCTCTTGCTGATGCCACGAGCAAGTAATGGCCACATTGCGCTGTGATTTGTCCTGTCTCCTGTTCAAGGGGGGGCTAAATGTTTTTCCTGCTACAGACATTCCCTTACTCTCATCTAGAGCCAGAAACCCAGTAGAGGTCAACACGATGGCCATTTCGTCACACATCTGGTTAATACCGGCAAACACACGGGATGTATTAGTATGCAAGAGGGGAAAAGGAATATGTATTATTAATACGTGTTCTCCTTTATGTACGTTGAAATATATGTTCTGAGGAAAGAGACGAAGAACGAAACATTGAACATTTCAAGACAGTATAAAGGTAATTCAGAATTTCAAAATTAAGAATGTCAGAAATGAATTGTGAATTAAAAGATAATCTAAGAAATAGAGATTATGGCAATGACATTGGTGTGGACGATAGAATAATGATTTTATCAGTTCAGAAATAAGAATTGTGGCAATGGCATTGAGGAGGAAGAGGGAAGGTTGCACGCTGAACCGCTCCGGAAAGAAAATGGGAATAAGCGCAAATGTTGTGCTTCCCTAAGTGTGTCATTGGTAAAAGCCATTGCGGGTTATTATTTGTTTTGCTCCTCGCAGATGTTTTCGTGGCGATAGTGACCCGTATTTTCTTACATTTTTCCGTCTAGAAGTACTCACTCCCTCCGTCGATGGCACGACCTATGAAGTAAAAGACAGAGTGAGTCTTGGGGTACGATGGCCTTTCGACCGCCGACTTTTGACCCTCAAGGGCGAGGTCTTAGTTCATCCCATCGTATCCAAGGGTCGAGGAGTCTGACTTCAAGCGTCTTCCCGTCTTGCTTAAGGGTCGTACCGTCCTGCCAAAACGTCGTAACGTCATGTTCAATAATAGATTTATAATAAAGGTGGAGTATACGTCCCCACGTCGACCGTGATCCGGAATTCTCTGGCACTGTTCGGGATTCAGGCGAGGACGGTGGTGGAATGAGAACTCTAGTTGTGTAGGTGGCGATGCTGTATATAATGAGGGATCGACTCATGGACGAGGTGGCAACAGCGCATCAGGGAAAAGTCAAAAGTGGAGGTGGCAACTTTGCGCAAGACAGGAGTCATAAAGAGGAGTTGGCAAAGCGGCATAACGAAGAAGGTAGAAGTGGTTGTGGTGGCAACGTAGGACAAGGGATGCGAAAAAAATGGACGTGGCTTATGAAGGTGGCAACGTAGCACGATGGAGGATATTTTTTTAATGGAAGCGGCCCGCATCATGGAGGCGTAGATACTGAAGGTGGCATAGCAGAACGGAGAAATGAGGAGTAGAGTTGTCAAGGCACATGACAACACAGAGGAGGGGTGAACAATGGTGGTGGCAGCACCGGAAAGAAGGATGAAGAGCGAAGTTGGCAAGGCACAAAACAAAACAAAGGAGTTGATAGTGGAGGTGGCAATATAGCATGGAGAAGCTGCAAGTGGAGGAGATGGGCGTCAACAGAGGTATGGAGTTACAAGTGGAGTTGACGGGAACAACAGCAAATTGGGGTTTTCAGGTGGAGTTGGCGATGGCTCGGGCAGCATTAGCAAAGGCAGTTGAAGAGCTTGCAAGTTCCACTGAGATGTAGACCAGGACAAGTCGTAAAACAAGACATAGAGGCAGTCGGGTGTTAGATTTGTATTTTTTCTACTTCTGATTTTCATACAAGAAGTCATGATTTTGGACGTGAAAATTTTGCATTGCTCTCAGTGACGCTTCGATGTTGCTTTGTCAGCTCATGGCGTGCCTGGCAGCTTATGGTACCCGGGAGGCGAAGTCTTTGTTTACACCATGTTTGAGAGGTCACCAGCCGGTGTATGGGTGAGAAACAAATAGGGAGGGAAGTCCATAGACAGGATGTACAGCGATTAGATAGATGGAGAAGAGGAGAAGGATGGTACATATGAAGCTCCATGAGGTTTGCTGGCTAGAGGACCTGGGGAAGCAAGTCGTGTGCCGGGGCCCTAGACACATGAGGTGTCATGATAGAGTGTTATTCTCAGCAGCTCTGACTCGGTGAGGCAGTTGACTCGCTTTTTCTACCATCCTAAGTACTATGGCATGGACAAAACATTACGTGCGCTCGACAGACTTGACTGTGTAGAGTGATACAAATACAGGTAAACATGAGGCAAGTTTATAGAGGTGTACCGAGTGCCCAAGGCACTGACTAAATAGATACATAATATAGAGTGAAGGTGGCTTGCATTTGGATGGTAACGTCACGTCAGGTTGTGGATGCGGGCTGAGGGACCCATATATATTCAGCGCGTAGAACGTGTACCTGCACACCAGAGAAGCGACAGAATAAAGGGGAGACAACCAGAATTGACAGACCAGGAGGAGGAGGCTGGAAGTGAGAGCTGGCCTACCGATGCGGTAGGCAACCTTGCACTGGATTTCTAGAAGGATAAATAGGATTGGGATGTTACCCTTCGGGATGGTGGTAGGGTTCGAGCCCAGGCCCTCCGGGTCAGAACGGCATAAATAAGTGTATATATATATATATATATATATATATATATATATATATATATATATATAGTACACTTCTGCGTGCGTCTTTGTAGTGTAGTTACACCTGATGTTTCCGTAGAACGCGTGAGGACTGAAAGCTAAAGGAAATTACATTGTATCTGACGAATAAGTATTGTGTACCGTAATTAATCCACCTGTTTCCAGTTGGATTGAAATGCCGCTTTCTGACTGTAGAGTGTCTGTATATAGATTTTACTACGACGAACGGCATTTCATGCATTTAATCAGAGATCATGCCTGAGTACTGAAAACAGTATGACCGAAGTTCGTATAGGGAAGATAATATACGTGTATTATGCCATAACGGAATAGCAGTAGAGGAGATACAAGTTAGCGACATTTAACGATGTAAAGCATGGGCCGCATCCATAATGATAGCGTATGTGGCCATAGAAGTATCCCCAGCGCTTGAAAACGGTGTAAAATTTTCGAATGGTGGATGTAGCTTTGACGGCTTTGGTAACCCTGGCAACTGATAAGGCTCAGCCAACCATGAGGTGAACGGAGCCTCATTTTGAAATAGCCCATTTAGGATATCGATTTAATTACCTTTCCATTCATCTTGTCGAAGAATCTCACAGGCGGTCGGAGCTGCGGGTGACCGCATTCAGAGCGTGAGACTTTTATGGGGGTCTGCGGTCGTTGGACTTAAACAAGAACCTAAACAAGAGAGCAACAGCAGCAGCCGCCAGCCAGCCGCCCGCCCCCCTCCCTGTGACCACACAGTTACCTTGGCTCATCAGCAGCAAGCCCGCTGAGGATGAGAGTATACATCCCGGACACAAGGAGCGGCCCGTCACGCACCGCCTGTGGTTTACCTTGCTGGATGATACGTTCGGTCCCGGGTCAAGACTCGACCCGGAGATACCACACTCAGACCTCCGTGCTCTGCATTAACTTCTCTCAAACGCTCTTTAACGCCTTCATAGGTCTACGAAAAGAAAATATGGATGCGGACAGAACAGAATTAGGATGCAAATAATCCAACCTTCAAGCAGCGGAAGGATTATAATTTGGAAGCGTCATCTGTCCAAAACATCAAAAACCTAACCTATGATTTGGTACGTTTGCCGCACATGAGGCTATTTAGTACTTATTTTTTTTCCCAGAAAAGGTCGAGGTTTAGGATAGGTTGGCCTAAAAAGTTCTTTGACCTTTCTTGATCATGTTTTGATAATATATTTGTCATAGACTCTCACATACATATATATTTGGAGCAGCATACATTTAAAACTTAAAAGTTTATAAAGTTGTCACGAAACTATATCCATATGTTCGTTACTATATTCTTTGAGTAATAATCCAACGAAGAGAGTTGCTCTTTGGTATTCTGTAAATACAGGAACTACTGGTAACGTCCAGACTGGAGTAGGTTGAAAAATACGGTTATGGTCAACTGTGTGTATAAATAACCCCTTTACGTCCAGAGACATAAACGTGGCATTCGACGACATCAGAACCTGTCAGGAAATCGCTGCCATGTCGTGATGTGAACCTCATTATCGGTGATGTAACTCGTCCCCTGCACACGCAGGTCTGCACACCGGCTGGCCGGCTTAGTTACTTGCATCCTCTCCTGGGCAATAACCGAGTTCCTGGGGACTTATCTTTCTGAGTAACAGCTTAACCTCACGTCCACTGGATGGCAGTGGTTTTCAAGTCTATTTACTGCAGCGTAAGCAAAGATTTGTCGTACATTGATTAGTTTCAGATCACATTTTGATAATCAAAGATGAATCACAGACCCTGCTGCGTTGTGTGAATTATTGCGGGTTGTGTGGGTACTTATGACAATGTCTGTTTGTGTCACTAACAGAGGGGGGCGGGGGGGGGGGTAGCTGGTGCACCGTGGGCATGATTGCAGGTCACGTAAAAACCCGGCGGTACCCCGGGTTGCAAATGGTGGTGTTAGTGGTGGTGGTGGTGGTGATGATGCCATCTGGGCAGCACCGAAGCTGCCATTGTGGCCTTCATACGGATGTGCTAGCTCCTGGATGACTGACCACATTCGACAGACTAATGCCAGAGGTACGTACACATGTGTCGTATCTAGTCGCGCAAGCGTTTGCTGCTTAATACAGTCTGTACATAAGGCTGTCTCTCTGGTGTAAGGAAATATATTGTGAATGCGGCTCACGACCCATTCTCCTTGAGAATTAGGTACACAGCAGGGAGATGAAACTACTGCTGTCTGAATTTCTCCTGAATAACGATTGGGTGAGTCACAATGAATACTATGGCGCGGGTATGGAGTTTTTTTTTTCCGCTTTGTGGGGATGATTTGTCAGTTATGATTTTATGTTAGTTTCTTCACCATAAAGGGTACATGAATTAGGAACGTATGATGAGGTTCATTTTTATGTACTATCGCCATAGGAAAAGTAGGGCATTTTTGTATTGTGTATTACGGATCTTTGCTTTGAAATTAAAGTTTTCCCGAGAGGTATAGCAGCACGTATATACTTTTTTTTTTTTATGTAGTGTCAGGTTTTCTAAGAACAAAAAACAGTTGCTGGTTGCTTTTACAATGTCTGATACGTATGGTTAGGGTATGCAGATTTCGCCGGAGGTATCACTGTATTCTCAAAAGTAGCCTTCAATTGAGGAAGCTGCGATACGTGTTGATATCAGTTGCGGTGTGACTGCGCTTTCTGACGTTTCAGGGATGTTACAGCGTCATGAGTACAAGTTTCCACCAGGCTGTGGTACTCGGATCGCGGTACTAACCGGATTGGGTGGCGTAGTTGTTCACTGTCGAAGCATCCGGAAGTTGTGCGTCAGCCAGTTGGTCCGCCCTGTCCCCCACTCACCAGTCGAAAAAAAACAAAAAAAACTGACTATGGATACTGATCGTTAGGCTGACTTATAAACTCTGTGGAAATATATATATATATATATCATCGGTGTGTGCTGCCTGGCGTTGTTTTACGGTGTTGCTCTTTCCATGTAACGAGAAACTGTTGAACTTTTCTAACTCTGAGAAGCAAATTGCATCATCGAGTCTCTTGATAGCTGTGCTGTTGCGGTCCTTTATTAGGGATTTTTGATCGGTGAAGATGTAACCTCGACAGCGGATCAGTGCTGTCCCTGAGGAGGCGCAATGTTTTTCCCTAATATATATATATATATATAAATATGGGAGAAAGAATAATTCCCACGTAATCCCTGCTTGTCGTAAAAAGTGTACTAAAAGGGGAGGGAGCGGGGGGCTAGAAATCCTCCCCTCCTGTTTTTGCTTTTCCAATTGAAGAAACAGAGAAGGGGGCCATGTGGGGATATTCCCTCTTAAGGCTCAGTCCTCTCTTCTTAACGCTACCTCGCTAACGCGGGAAATGACGAATATGCATAATA
>JAYMFT010335929.1:0-23181 GCA_038088735.1 Panulirus argus
CACCACTTAGGTACAACCTTCTCGAACGAGCGCAACGCTGGCAATGACATTCTGAGTCTTTGTTATGAATCCTGAATGAACCTACTCACGACCTGAATCGAAGCAGCTTTAGAGCTTCTCTGTTTTGTAAAACGTTGTCTCATTACGCTGGCGCGATTTCCTCATATCTCTAACAACTCAATTAAACAATAAATCGTTGAGTTTTCAGTGTTTTTGTACCACGTAATAGTTTTATCAGTGCCAAAGAGTGTTTCATTATTCAAGCATAAGCCATGGTTAGTCAAAGATATGAAATACTTCGACGTCTGACTCCGTCTTTACATTAAACTATAATTTTGCTAAACTAGTTAATCCTCAAGGTCTCTTGTATCTTTTTCAGTCTTTATAAACTAAACACAAAAGAAAAATAGTCATTTGACTCACATCACTGATAGCCAGTGTTCAGGTGAGTCTTGATAGGAATATTCAAATTGGAACGAGCAGATATCTCAGACAAGAATTCAGCTAGTAAATACCCGTCAACGACCCTAGCCGAACTCGCCAAATTTTTTACATCACTTGCGGGGAAATATCATTTTCTCAAAAGGATTGTATTGTTCGTTGGTGCGTAGTCTGGAAGGGTGTTTGCGCTGTTCTAAAAGTTCGGTGTGTATCATTTTTATTATGGAGTGGTAGAGAGAGAAATTATTAACTTGATAATTTCTTTGTGTTCCTAAGAAATGAAACTGACATTTTCTGATTGTGTATTTCTCGCTTCCTGTTCCCCACACATAATATTATCGTAGCCTGTAACTTTATAACACGAGTAGTATTTAGATATAGTCATTATTCTTAAAATTATTACCATTATGTAATACTTCAATGCTTGCTCTAATCAAAGCAATGCATGTTTTGGCAAACATCACACCAGTACGTTGCGTGGATACATTAAATATATACTGCGAGCTCCTATAAGGGTCTCCTGAGGCTAAAACGCTTCGAGTTACATCCAAACCATCTTTCACCTGAATGATCTTCGTAATCATGTATACATCACATTTCTGGGTCCTACTAGGTTAAAGAATATTTCAAAAATCCCCTGCTGTCAGGAGTGCAAAGTTTTTCAAATAAATATGGTCTCTTTCACTACAAGGAAATTTTTACGTTCACTTTTAATTAAATACAATGACAATTAGGGAAAGGTAAATCAAAAGAACTTACAAAAACCTCACCTGACTCTAACCCGCATCCGATAATTAAATGGCGCTTCTATCTTTCCGTGACATGTAAACAGATACGAAGTTGCCTGACGCACGACGTTTAACTCCCAGTCACAGCTGCGAATAATTATTCATAGACTTCCTTAGCAAAAGAGAATTTGTTGGTTGGTAGTGTGTAATAATTAGGGAAATAATCTTGTACTGTTCAGAGGAAAGGCTATGTCGGCAACATGGGATTCATCGAGAGAGAAAATGACAGAGTGGACGATTGAAACTGAACAGTATCATCAGACATCAGTCGCTTAGATTGTAGTGGCCAAGGAGAGAAGGTGTGGTGGCGGGCATTACTTGCCTCCAAATCAACCATGAGTAAGTTAGAGAATAAAAGGTAATGCTATCCTTCGTTACAAGTGAAATCTATCTTTCCACTGAAAACGCTATGAAACAGAACGAGTGAAGCGACTCAAAGAATGACAAAGCGACAACAACGATACAAACTACAAACAAGTATCCAAGATGTCGACAACAGTACAAATCATTCAGTAAAGAAATTCTGCAAGTAAGCCCTCATCACCTTATTTTATATCATTCAATAGAACACTCTTCCAAATAAAACTGCAGAGCTGATACATTTTCAACACTACACAAACATATCAGAACACAATCGTAAGCTTTTCCTTTATCATAACCAATATATCTAATGAACTGTAATATCATCTAAAATACTTGAATATTCGAAGCAGCGGCGAGCACAGGACAAAAGTCTAGGAATAATTGTTGTAGATCTGCAATTATGAAATAAAGATAACTAGCACAATAATACAAAAACACACGTCATTAAATGAGAAATTTATATAAAAAGGAGAGGGCGCTTACCACAGCAGGGAAGATTGTTGTTGTAAACTTGGAATGAGGTCCGGTGTCACCATTTCGTTGTTCATCTTTCGCCTTATTCAAAGTTCTGTTCACTACATGTCCTAATATTAACTTTCCAGCCAGGTAATCACCGTAAAATACTCTGTACAGCCGTTACAGCTGAAATGGTCAAAACAGAATTAATGGAGCTAAAAAGCAATTGGTTATGAATTTAAAAACTGTTTCCGTTTGGTGAAATAATGTTAAAGCCACACGGCGCTAAATATCAAGGAAAGTGTGGGATTAACGTTTATGTTCATATACACACACACACAAAAAAAAAAAAAAAAAATAACCACAACTAACTTCTCCAGTCAGCAGCAATTTTTAACAATATTCATGTAATTTGAAAACCATGTACATGTGCTATTTGCCAGCCATTGTTGTGTATTCTCTACATTATTGCATATCAGACTGAGACGTCACTCAGCAGACGATTATACATTTTGACCAAGTGTCAATAATGAAAGGTAGATCAACAGAACTTAAAAAAATCTCATCTGACTCTCTCCCTCGCAGCCAATTTTCAAACGGTGGTTCTGTCTTCCCCCCAGCATGTAGAGACAGCGACAAAATTGCCTGACGCTGCCAATAATCATTCATCCACTTCCTTAACAAAAAAGAATTTATTTGTTGCTTGGATGTAATAGTTTCGGAAAAAAAATCTTGCACTGTTGAGAGTGAAGGCTGTGCCGGCAACATGGGATGCACTGACAGGTAAAATGGCGGAGTGAACGGTCGAAACCACTGAAAAGTATCATCAATCGCTTAGGGTGTGCTGGCCAGGGAGAGAGGGTGTGGTGGCTGACGTTGCTCGCCTCCAAACCACGCATGCTGAAGTAAGAGGACAAAAGGTAAGGCTCTATTGTTCGTTACAAGTGAACATTACCCCTACACTGAAAACACCGTAGAACAGAACGAGCGAATTAAGACTAAAACAGTCTATTCATGCTAAAGAGAAGCCACCCAGAAAGCATGGCTGACTGACAATAAGTATCCGAGATCTCAACCACAGTACAGATCATTCAGTAAAGCAGTGCTCCAAATCACCCCTCTGCACCTTATTTAATAATCAATAAAGCAATGCCCCAAATCACACTGTACAGCTAATATATTCTCAACACACTACACAAACATTTTAGAACACAATCGCAAACTTTTCCTTTATCATAAATGAATTCAAGAACTAATATTTTCTAATACACTTCAATATATACCACAGGACAAAAGTCTAAGAATAACAGTCATAGATCTACACTGATAAACAAAATAACTAGCACAATAATGCAAAAATATCCATAATTAAAAGGTAAATTCATATAAGAAGGCGAGGGAGCTTACTACATCAGAGTAGATTATTGTAAACTTGGAATGAGGTCCGGCATCGCGTATCCTTCGTTGACATCGTCATTTCGGGGTTCATGTTTCACTTTATTCAAAGTCTTGTTCACTACATGTTCGAATATTAACTTTCCAGTCGGGTAATCACCGTAAAAAAACTCTCACTATAGAAGTCATACTGAAATGGTCAAAACAACATTAATGTAGCTAAAAGCAATTGGTTATATATTAAAAAAGATACTTTTTTTTTGGTAAAATAATACTCTAGCCACATGGTTCTAATAACTATGGAAAATGAGTGATTTTGTGTAGCAATTGGTAGTGTACTATTTAGAAAAAACATTAGTGTGGCGTAGCATGACGTGGAACATTACATATTCAGTATACGGTGTCAAGGCTACAGCAAATTATGAAGTATAGTGCGGGATTAACGTAAAAGTTGATATATTCGTAAGAGATGAAAACTGATAACTTATCCACAACTAAGTTCTCCCGACAGCAGAGCTTTTTTTTTTTTATCAAAACTCAAAATTTGAAAACACTGTTGATTTCCTATTTACCACTAATATCTGTGTATTGTCTACATTATCGTATACAAGAGTAAGACGTCATGCAGCAGCCTATTAAACATTTTGACCATATGACAATACTGAAAGGTAAATCAACAAAACTTACAAAATCCTCACCTGAATCTCCATTGCAAATGATATCTAAATGACGTTTCTTTCTTCCCATGTGCATGTAAACACAGCGACGAAGTTGCCTGACACGATGTATAACCCTCAGTCACAGCTGCCAATTATTATTCATCAACTACCTTAGCAAAATAAAATTTTTTGACTGTTGGGGTGAAATTCTCTTGAAAAATATTGTATTGTCGCTTAGGGTGTGGTGACCAGGGAGGGAGGATATGGTGGCAGACTTTTCTCACCTCCATATCACGCATGCTGAAGCTAAGAAAGAATACAAAATAAAGATCTATTATGCGTTACAAACGAAAAATACCCCTACGCTGCAAACACCGTAGAAAAGAACGAGCAATTGCAGATTAAATCTGTCGGCAATACCTAAAGAAACAGCCCAGAAAACATGGCCGAGTGAAACAATGATAGTGGTCAGCGTTCCTGACCGTGAACGCATTCACGGGCCGCCCAGGGTCGAGCACATAGGTTCGATTCCTGGTTGTGGCAGTCGGTCCACAGTTAGCCCAGCTGTTCATCCACCCCTAGGGGTTGGTCGATAAAATGGGTACCTGGATCAGGCTAGGATATATATATATATATATATATAGCGTTAATGGGATGGCCTTGATTATGGCCTTAGCTACCCGTGCCGTCTCAGCTAACATAGAAAAAATAACATAGAAAAAAAACTACAGACATATGCTCGAGATCTGGACAGCAATACAAATATGGAACACTCTTGATTCCCTCGAAGCCTGGAAGTACTTACATACACACTCCTAGTCTGCCGGGGACGTATGACGAATACAAGTTTCCTGAAAATCATCCATATGCATCAAAAAACTTATACCAAACACCTGAATACGCTGTAATCTTCTCATCCCTTAGAAACTGTCTCACTTCTTGCGCTCTTTTAACCACTTTAAGTAAAGTGAGGGAGGATGTAGTAGCCAGGGAGATAAGGGAGCGATGTTGGTGACGGAGTGTGTGATAACCATGGACGGAGTGGCACCTAGAGTGAAAGATCTTTGTTGTGAGTGAGGTTATGGTAGCCAGGGGGGCAGGGAGTGAGGGAGTGGTGGCCAGGGCGAAGGGGCATCTTGATAGTGAGAGGGGTTTTGGTAGCTGTGTTGGTTAAAGGGGCGTGTTCACAGAGGGAGTAGAAGACCCCCTGGAGTAGAAAATAGCCCGGAGGGCTTGAAGTTTTTCAGCTTACCTAAATATATAATGATAGTAAAACAGAGTCTTCCAAAGGGTGCCTCATCCTCAAATATGCCGTGGGATTCGTTTGTGTATACGAGAGCACAAACAATGTCCAACTACGGGAATTACTTCTTCCAAACTATAGATGGTAAACATCGTCTGCTAGGGTTGGCAAATGAAAATTTCACGGAATCACTTGATTATTCAATAAAATAATCTTATATTTCACCGATTTTCATAATTCCATTGGATTATCGTAATTACACACAAACTATTACTTCTATTATACAAAACACAACCTGCTGCCGTTAAAGAAAAAGCAATTCACTTCCACGAGCATTAGCGTCGCATCACTAATATCCTACACTATGTATCACTGCAGAATATACCTCAGCGTACACATACGTCTGCTCAAGACGGTAAAGTCCCCCAAAATGGCTATTGACACTAAGAACCAACTTCCAAATGAACTATGATATCCTGGCCATTCATTGACCGCCACATATGGTTTGAGAATTTTCGCCAGTGATAGAATATGATACATGCCGTGTATGTGGGTTGGGACTGATTACAGCCAATGGCAATACGATCCCAGTATGACGTCATAAGAAGAGAACCCCCTCTCTCTCTCTCTCTCTCTCTCAGGCAGCTTACTGTAAACAACAGGTTAACTGCAAATATACTCATTTATTTGGGTTTTGGTAAATAGATTATAGCTTAGACATACGATTATCCACTCAAAATATCAAGGATTAATATTGTACTTTAAATTTCACTTCTTAAACTTAGTCTATCGTAGGTAAACTCCAGTCTCTAGATTACTTCAAATGTCCGACGTCTCCGTTGAAAACTTCGGTATTCAAACCGAAATATATTATTTTCCGTATTGTATTTGATTTTTTTCATTGATATTATATGCCTTTTCTATATCATCAAACGTAAAGTGCTTATTCTTGTTTGTAATTATAATTCCATAACATTTGAGTAGTTACTCCTTTATTTGGTTTAGTGAAAACGGATAACGCGCGATAAAAAATGGTCTT
The DNA here is from genome assembly GCA_038088735.1 of Panulirus argus. NCBI lineage: Eukaryota > Metazoa > Arthropoda > Malacostraca > Decapoda > Palinuridae > Panulirus > Panulirus argus. The sequence continues at coordinate 6,385 of JAYMFT010335929.1, forward strand.
TTTCCTTTTACTGACTCGCTTATTTTCCTCTTAAATACGAATCGAGTCAACCATTTACCTTGCTACCTTTCCAAGACTCCAATTGTGCCGTATCATTTACTGACGATCATCCTTCATATGTTACGAAATACTACCGTGATGCCCTTGTATAATAGATTAATAAAAATATAAAGCCATAGTAGCAGAAAACGTATATATATATATATATATATATATATAAGTCAATGTTGGACACTCACGCCTGTGTCGGGGAGGAGCCAACCATTATAACCACTAATCCTCACATTAATCTTTATCATTTTATCCTGAAGGAAATAGTTTTACAACAGGTCATAGATTTCGCCATACTGTCTCTCGACTTCACAAGATTATATTATGTCAGATAACCGCCCACAACCCTTCATGCTGGTAATAAATCAGTTGACTTAAACACTTTGACAAGGGAATGATAGTAGTGATTTTGGCTGTATGCAAGAGTTTGAAGGGAAAAAAATGGTGCGTTTTTGTCTTGTAACAATATCGTACAGTTCATATAGATACGATCAATTTATAAACCTGATTTTGAGGAACATAAGCAATTCAAACATACATTTTCACACATAGCTTGTTTTTTTGATGCGATTTTAAGTTGGTCCCATAAATGGTTCCTTAAAATCGCATTTAACATGGACAAAATGTGTCTTTCTGTTCCTGCCAATTTGCTCTTTTCATCAGATACTTCATTTAAACCTGTATTATGTATATGTCACTATTTGAAATGTCTGAAACTGACAGTACTGAAGTTATGAACTCTTTTTCTCAATAATCATTTTGAGGTGCTAGCTAATCTTCCAATTTAACTGACCAGTTTAAACTTTGTTGTTTACACTCATCCATTTTACTGGATTATTAAGGTTCAATTTCAATAGTTTATTCCTTCATAGAGGAACCGGGATCCTATACAATATTATCAGAAGCATCTGACAAGTCTCGCTAGTACATATGGATATGATAAAGGGGCTTACTAAAGCGTAAGGAAATTAGGATATTCCTTCAACACATCAATGTTATTTACAAAATATCTGGCCAGTATGGAGAGGGTCATCGTATATGCGTCAGGGGGTCGTGGAGTGGTAGTTCAGCAGGCGTCACGGAAGCGTTGTGTATGGGGACATCTCAAAAGGTAGTGGACAAGGGTGCGGCTGTAGGATCTTTCGTATAATGCACAAACGCGTTGCTCGGGGGAGGCGGTGATGCCAGTCTCCTAAACAAAGTAATACCCGATGATGATATAGGTAGGAAACACGTCCCTTTTCCATGACCCTTTCTAATAGACATGCGAGAGGTCAGGGAGTTTACGGAGGGTGTCGTACCAGGTGGTCAGGGAGTCTAGAAGGATGGCTGCTTCTCGAGCTTCCCTGATTGCGACGAATTTGGGTCCTGAGTTGTAGAACTGTTCAAGGAAAAATGTAGTCATTTAGATTTATCACTAATTTCATTATTCAAATATATATTGCAGTTTAAACAATGCAACAAGTTTGTGATGTTCATGTTACAAAATACCATAAATCCAGTCTTATGTTGTTACAGATTGTGAAATTGATCCTGACGTTTGTGATAGATTACGAGGGAGTAATTAGGGGAATATTAAAATCAGTCTATGTTCGCGACGTTAACCACTTCAGTCACGCGCCTCACCTCAAGCAAACATCATAAACATGACAGGTTTTGTTCGTATTCGTACATGTCAATCACTGGCCCTAGCCTACTCCCTTCTGTCCTGTAAATCTTATCGAATACACGAAGTTTGCGGATTGTAGTAAAGAATTATGATTACCAACACCTGGATAACTAATTGCAAAATGAAGCTATTTTTTCAAAGTTAGCTAACTAAATAGGAAGCGAAACTTAAGATGACCTCCCTCCCGTTACAGTTACATACTAGATGATGTTTGAATGCCTAATCATCCCTCACTTTATCTTAATTTGCTAACAGCAATGAAAAAGTATTACTCTTCCTTAACCTTGGTCACGTTCGGGGACGCTAGTACCTTACTGTCTATTGTCGCTGGCCAATATTTTTTGCATTATCACTAACACGAGAGCAGTTTTTTAAACGCAAATGCTGAAATAATGTACTCATGTGTGTTCTCAGTGTCCATCGATGAATTGCAGATTTTTCACCTACCTGCAGAGAGAAGTGAAGGAATAGTTATGAAAAATACAAACCAGCAAGTTCAACATAAGAATATCAGTCACACATACATGAGCAGGTAAGTCTTTTCAATATATTAACTTGTTATGGTGACGAGGAAATCCTTGGCGTCACAGTGGGTCAGATCCACGCGTGTGCATAAAAAAACCAGGGACGACCGTGCCTACAACAACAGAACACACGTTACCATTTCAAATGGTAACGGTACTTACTACTTGCTATCAATTCCATGCCAAAAATGCTCTTAAAATTTTCTATTTTCATATATTCTTCTGATATACTTTCATACAATGGGAAACTTATATCTCCGTGAATGTTAAATGAAATTAACAGAAGATACCAATTCCGAATAGAGGAAGGAGATAACGATGGTTGAAAATAGATAAAATTATTTCTATTCAATATAGAGCTCTAACTCGCGTCACGATTAAAACTGATGATTGAAAAGAATGAAATTGGTTTGTGAACACCACCTTGTTTTATGCTTAATTAAGCAGCAGACTTTTTATCAAAGACTCAATTGTTAATATTTTAAAACAATACTACTAAGAAAAAACTTCAGTTTGTACGAAACTTTCTCCGACGAGTATATAACAACTGGAGGCGTATTTGTTGCATAGTAACAACGTTGTTTAAGGTAATTATTTACCCCGTCTTTTCATATATTTATGAAAGTTAAGAGATATCAATGATTAGTATAAAACAAATTGTCACTAGAGCCAAAATCTAACCGCTAATCATCTTCCCCTTAGAACTACAACTGCGCGGACCTTACCTCACAGCTCCTCCCTCTCCAACGCTGACACTAACAACTCCGCCAACCATAAAGCCCTCTACTGAATTCATTCCCACTCTCACACCAATAGGCAAGTCCTCCCATCTCCCACACTGAACCCTACCGTTCTGACGAAGGCATGAAGTTTGACTTATACTGAAAACCAACAGCTCCCTCAATGACTCTCCTTCCACGATCTTGTATGATGAAACTCTGGTCATCGAATATGATTCTATGGTCTAGGCTCCTCCTCCTCCTCACCCCCAAGCACATCATTCGACTAGAAAAATTCACCCTGAAACAATGAAAACCTCATCAAATGAAATAAATACTTAGTCAAATGGTGTTTAATAGACGGAAGAGATCGACAACACTCAAAAAAGCTATATTAAAAGAGCAAAAGAATCAAAATGATTAAAGGTATACAGTTCAACGTACTTCATTACATCAAGAAGTGCTCGCTACCCGATAGCCACTCTCCTATGGAAACGACCAAACAGTACTGTTGAAAGGTACACCTCGATCACCAATGGCCGTAAAATAATATACAATGTCTTCGCTTCACGATGCCCAGCATGAGGGAATAGCCATTCTCCTATACTATACAACTAAACATGAATTTCTCCCAAATCTCCGGCATACCCAATACCTCGCTGTCAAAATCCTCACTCTACACTGCTCTTTTAATGATTCATCTGTACCACACCAACCAGACATAACACCCGTATGTCTCTACGGAACCTACACACACATCAACTGCATTCCCATTCCTTTATACCTCTTGGCTGACCTAAAACCTCGGTGTGGAAATTTTCATCATAGCAGTAACAGTGTGTGCCCCAGAGCACACACTGACTGTTGTGTATAACGAAAGGAAACAAACACCCACCATCCGCAGCCGATCTCCACAGACCATTCCTTGGATTTTCCCTGTCTACTACATACGCTGTGGCCTTCAGAGTCCAGAGTATGTCGTATCCATGTGGTGTAAGACACTTTCTTTGCACAGCGCCTTAATAGTCTCCAGTGGAAAGAAAAGACTTATCCGATGTATTACAACAATACCCGAATTATGTATTTTTCAGGATTTTGCAGTGTACGCCCAAAAATTGTACGAACTTTGTTATATGGGATCTTTGGATCTACTTTTCGAATAGCACTTTCACATATATCACTTAGCTCGACATAACTTTGGACTTTGAATTCATAATATAATAAAGATTAATCGCTTGGGAGCAAACATTCTCCGGAGTTGACGTTTGACTTTGTGTGTATTAGCGCGTCTGTTTACCAAAGCGCATGCGCAGGAGTGGTGGTCAAGTGAATTTACGACTTTTCATGTGACCTGCGATTATTTATCATCCAATCAAAGAACTACACTCTTTCGATTTAGCCAATAATCGTTCAATACGCTGTCTAGGTAGCAATTTGTTTTCCAGATGCTGTTTCATGTGAAACGGGCGATTTTGCTTAGTTACCGCCACAGATCACTCGTTTATGCCTCTTCCCCACGAGTGACTGCGAGACAAACGATGGTCAAATCGTTCGAATCACATGAAACACCAACGGAAAACATATTGCTCACCTAAAAATCCTTGTGGGTCGTAAACTTTAAAATTACCTTTGTTTTTCACGCATGCTCACTCGTGTAAGATGTCTGTCCATCTGTACGATGTAAACGTTTACCCGAAAGAAACTTCTTCCATAAACTCGTTCTTTATGAAAAAAACTCAGAAAAAGTGAGAAAACTGCAAACCAATTGTGTAAACTAGCTTGACTCTCTTGTTACAAATTCCTCATATAATAAAACTATAAAGCTGCAATTATAACTGTGATCTAATTTAAACCTTTTCCAAGATATTTCGAATAAATTCATCATTAGCAATAACACTGCAGCCAGCTCCCAGGCTCAAGGCGCCCTGTAAACGATAGGTCTTTCCATTCCACAATACTAAGTCCTACATTTTCCTGATTCCCCAGAACATGGCTTCTTTTGATAAGTCAATAGATATAAAGTTTTATTCCCCACAAGTATAGAAGAAATTAAATTGTTGACAGTAGAATAACGGTAATATAAAAAATTTCATCGGTCGTCGTTTCACACACAACCATAAAATACGCAATTGAATAAGTATAAGCCAAAGCCAAAGTCGCACCTTCAGATGACAGAGGCTAACTAGGTCTCGATGGTACGTGGTCATAACTGTTACATTGACATAACCTAATGCATCTAAGTCTTCATTTTGTTTTGTAAATCGTATATGACAATAAAGACGGTAATAAACGCAGCGAATTTCCCCGCATACCAGGAAACTTACAGGTGATTAAACTATCTAGAATCTAATTCCCTTCCTTCAGATCATGAATGTACAGTCCTCAGTCTCTCTGCCGCCATTCACTCACCTCTTCTCTCTCCAGTTAATTTGATACAACTCCACTTAGGTACAACATTCTCGAAAGAGCGCAACGCTGACAATGGCATTCTAAGTCTTTGTTATAAATCCTGATTGAACCCACTCATGACTTGACTCGAAGTAACTTCGGAGCTTTACTGTTTTCTAAAACGTTGTCTCATTACACTGGCACGACTTTCGTCATATTTCTAACAACTCAGTGAAAGAATAAATCTTTGAATTTTCAGTGTTTTTATACCATGTAAAAGATTTATCAGTGCCACTGAAGGATTGTTATTCCTATTGCTACGTTTTCCCGAAGTGTGTTTCATTATTCAAGCACAAGCCATGGTTAGTCAAAGCTATGAAACGCGTCGAAGTTTGACGCCGTCTACACATTAAACCATAATTTTGCAAAACAAGTTAATCCTCAAGGTCTCTTGTATCTTTTTCAGTCTTTATAAACTAAAGACAAAACGAAAATAGTCATATGATTTATATCACCCAATATAATGTTTTCCTGAACTTAAAACTGATAACCAGTGTTAAGGTAAGTCTTGATATGAGTATTCTAATCTGAACGAGCAGATATCGCAGAGCAGAATTCGGCTAGTAAATACCTTTCAACGACCCTAGCTGAGCTCGCTAAATTGTTTACATCACTTGCGGGGAAATATTTTCTCAAAAGGGTTGTGTTGTTCGTTGGTGCATAGTCAAGAAGGGTATTTGCGCTGTTCTAAGTGATCGGTGTGTATTATTTTTATCATGGAGTGGTAAAGAGAGAAATGATTTACTTGATAGTTTCTTTGTATTCCTAAGAAATGAAACTGACATTTTGTGATTATGTAATTCTCGTTTCCTATTGCCCACACTTAATATTCTCGTAGCATGTAACTTTATAACACGTGTAGTATTTAGATATAGTTAAATATTATCCTCAAAATTATTACCATTATGTAATACTTCAATGCTTGCTCCAATCAAAGCAATGCATGTTTTTGCAAACATGACACCAGTACGTTGCGTGGATACATTGAATATATATACTGCGAGCTCCTATAAGGGTCTCCTGAGGCTAAAACGCGTCCAGTTACATCTAAACAATCTTTCACAGGAATGTATCTTCGTAATCTTGTATACATCACATTTCTGGGTCTTACAAGGTTAATGAAAATTCAGAATACCCTGCTGTCACGAGTGCAAAGTTTCTCAAATGAATATGGTATCTTTCATTACAAGGAAATTTTTACGTTCACTTTAATAAAATACAATGACAATTAATTACTTTAAGATAAATCAAGAGAACTTACAAAAACCTCGCATGATGCTAACCCGCATCCGATAATTGAATGGCACTTCTGTCTTTCCACGATATGCAAACATAGTTACGAAGTTGCCTGACGCACGCGTTTAACCCCCAGTCACAGCAAAATAGAATTTGTTGGTTGCTGGTGTGTAATTATTTAGGGAAATTATCTTGTACTGTTCAGAGGAAAGGCTGTGCCAGCAACATGGGATTCACTGAGAGGGAAAATGGCAGCGTGAACGGTTGAAAACCACTGAACAGTATCCTCAGTCGCTTTGGGTGTGGTGGCCAGGGAGAGGTGTGGTGGGGGACGTTCCTTGCCTCCAAATCACGCATGCGTAAGTTAGAGGATAAAAGGTAAGGCTATTATTCGTTACAAGTGAAATCTAACCTAACACTGAAAACAACATAAAACAGAACGAGCGAATATAGACAAACAGTCAGTTCATGCCCATGAGAAGAGACTCAAATTATAATAAAAGGACAACAATAGAAACTACAGACATGTATCCAAAATGTCGATAACTGTACAAATCATTCAGTAAAGCAACGCTCCAAATCAGCCTCTTCACCTTATTTCTCATCATTCAATAAAACAATGTTCCAAGTAAAACTGCGCAGCTGATACATTTTCAACACTAAACAAACATATCAGAGCACAATCGTAAGCTTTTCCTTTATCATAACCAATAAATCTAATGAACTTTAATATCATCTAATATACTTGAATATTCGAAGCAGCGGCAACCACAGGATAAAAGTCTAGGAGTAAATGTTGTAGATCAGCACTGATGAGATAAAGATAACTAGGACAATAATACAAAAACACCCGTCATTAAACGAGAAATTTATATAAAAAGGCGAGGGCGCTTACCACAGCAGGGTATACTGTTATTGTAAATTGGAATGAGGTCCGGCGTCGCCATTTCGTGGTTCATGTTTCGCCTTATTCAAAGTTTTGTTTACTACATGTCCGAATATTAACTTTCCAGCCAGATAATCACCGTTAAAAACTCTGTACAGCTGTCACAGCTGAAATGGTCAAAAGCATTAACAAAGATAATAAGCAATTATAGACTGAAAACTATTTCCGTTTGGTGAAATAATATTAAAGCCACACGGCGCTAATGACTTTAGGATAATGAGTGATTTTGTTTTGCAGTCGGTAATGTACGGTTTAGAAAAACGTTAGTGTGGCGTAACATAATGTGGAACATTACATCTTCAGTATACGGTGTCAAGGCCACAGAAAACTATCAAGGATAATGTGGGATTAACGTAATAGTTGATATACTCGCAAAAAATAAAAAATGATAAAAACAACTAACTTCCCCCGACAGCAAAGCTTTTTTAACAAAACTCAAAATTTGAAAGTACTTTGGATTTGCTACTTACCAGTCATTTCTGTGTATTGTGTACATTATCGTATACCAGAATGACACATAAGGCAGCAGCCTATTGGACATTTTGACCATATGTCAATATTGAAAGGTAAATCAACAGAACTTACAAAATCCTCACCTGACTCTTCCTCGCAACTGATATTTGAATGAGGTTTCCGTCTTCCCATTTGCATGTAAACACAGCGACGAAGTTCCCTGACACACGACGTCTAACTCCCTGTCACTGCTGCCAATAATTATTCATCAATTTCCTTAGCAAAATAGAATTTGTTGGCTGTTGGGGTGAAATTCTCAGGAAACATTGTTTTGTCGCTTAGGGTGTGGTGGCCAGGGAGGGAGGATATGGTGGCAGACTTACCTCACCTCCAAATCACGCATACTGAAGTTAAGAAAGAATGCAAAATAAAGCTCTATTATTCGTAACAAACGAGAAATATCCCTACGCTGAAACCACCGTAGAACAGAACGAGCAATTGCAGATTAAATATGTCGGTAATACCTAAAGAAACAGTCCAGAAAATATGACCGAGTGAAATAATGATATAAACTACAGACATACGCGCGAGATCTGGAAAGCAGTACAAATACGGAACACTCTTGGTTCCTTCGAAGTCTGTAAGTACTTAGATGTTTAGTTTAGTGTAATGGATATCCTCTAATATACAAAAGATTCAACTACATACACACTCCTAGTATGCCGGGGGCATATAACGAATACAAGTTTCCTGAAAATTATTCATATGCATCAAAAAACTTATACCAAACAAATGAATACACTGTAATGTTTTCATCCATTCAAAACTGTCAGAGTTCTTCTCCTTTAACCACACTAAATAAAGTGAGGGAGGGTGTAGTAGCCAGGAAGCTGAGGGAGCGATGGCTAGAGAGGGAGGGCACAGTGATGTTGGTGACAGAGTGTGTGGTAACCATAGACGAAGTAGTACCTAGGGTGAAAGAGCGTTGTGGTGAGGGAGGTTATGGTAGCCAGGGGGCAGGGAGTAAGGGAGTGGTGGCCTGGGTGAAGGGGCATCTTGATGGTGAGGGAAGTTTTGGTAGCTGTTTTGGCTAAAAGGGCGTGTTCACGGAGGGAGAAGGACACACCCTGGAGCAAAAAATAGCCCGTAGGGCTTAAAATTTTTCATCTTACCTAAATATATAATGAAAGTATAACAGCGTCTTCCAAATGGTGCCTCATCCTCAAGTATGCCTTGGTATTCGTTCGTGTATACGAGGGCGCAAACAATGTCCAACTACGAGTATCACTTCTTCCAAACTATAGATGGTAGACATAGTCTGGTAGGGTTGGTAGATAAGAATTTCACGGAATCGCTTGATTATTCAACAAAATAATGTTATCTTTCACTGATTTTCATAATTCCATTGTCTTATCGTAATTACACTCAAACTATTACTTCTATTATTCACAACACAACACTGCTGCCGTTAAACAAAAATCGACTCACTTCCACGAGCATTAGCGTCGCGTCGCTAATATCCTACTGTATGTATCACTGCAGAATATACCTCTGCGTACACAAACGTCTGCTCAAGACGGTAACGTCCCTCAAAATGGCTATTGACGCAGAGTACCAACTTCCAAATGAACCATGATATCATAGCCAGTCATTGACCGTCACATATGGTTTGAGAATTCTTTCCAATGATAGAATATGATACATGCCATATAGGTGGATTGGGAATTATTAGAGGCAATGGAAAGACTATCTCAATATGACGTCATAAGAAGGGAACGCTCCTCTCTTTCTCTCGGGCAGCTCATTGTAAACAACATGCTATTTGCAATCATATCCATTCATTTGGGTTTTGGTAAGTAGATTATGGCTTAGACACGATTATCCACTCAAAATTTCAAAGATTATACATTGCCCTTTAAATTTCACTTATTAAACTTAGACTATCCTATGTAAACTGAAGTCTATAAATTACTTCAAATGTCCGACGTTTCCGTTGAAAACTCCGGTATTCAAAACGAAATATATATAATTTTCCGTATTATGTTAAGACTCTATTTGTGACGTATCATTTACTCACGATCATCCTTCATATGTTACGAAATACTGCCGTGATGCCCTTGTATAATAGATTAACAAAAATATAAAGCCATAGTAACAAGAAACGCATATATATGAAAGTCAATATTGGCCACTCATACCTGTGTCGGGGAGCAGCCAACCATCATAACCGCTAATCCTCACATTAATCTTTATCATCTTACCCTGAAGGAAATAGTTTTACAACAGGTCTTAGATTTCGTCATAGTGTCTCTCGACTTCACAAGATTTTATGTCAGGTAACCATCCACAACCCTTCATGCTGGTCACAAATCAGTTGACTCAAACACTTTGACAAGGAATGATAGTAGTAATTTTGGCTGTATGCAAGAGTTTGAAGGGGAAAAAAATGGTGTGTTTTTATCATGTAACAGTATCGTACAGTCCATATGGTTATGATCAACTTATAAACCTAATTTTGAGGAACATAAGCAATCCAAAGTCACATTTTCAAGCATGGCGTGTTTTATGATACGATTCTAAGTTGGTCTCATAAATGGTTCCTTAAAATCGCATTCAACATGGACAGAAATGAGTCTTTCTTTTCCTGCCAATTTGATCTTTTGTTCAGATGCTTCATTTAACCTGTAATATGTAAGTGTCACTATCTGAGATGTTTGAAATTTACAGTACTGAAGTTATGGACCTTGTTTTTTTTTTTTTCTCAGTAATCATTTTGAGTTGCTAGCTAATCTTCCAAGTAATCTTTGCAGTTTAAACTTTGTTGTTTACACAAAGCCATTTTACTGCATTATTAAGATTCAATTTCAATAGCTTATTCCTTCATAGAGGAACCAGGATCCTATACAATATTAGCAAAAGCATCTGTCAAGTGTCGCGAGTGCATATGAATATAATAAAGAAGCTTACTTAAGCCTAAGGAAGTTAGGATATTCCTTCAACACAACATCAATATTATCTACATGATATCTGGCCATTATGGGGATGGTCATTGTGTCTCCTCCGTCAGTGGGTCGTGGAGTGGTGGTCCAGCAGGCATCACGGAAGCCTTGTGTGTGGGGACATCTCAGAAGGCAGTGGACAAGGGTGCCGCTATCGGATCTTTTGTATAATGCACAAGCGCGTTGCTCGGGGGAGGCGGGGCTGCCAGGCTCCCAAGGAAAGGCATACCCGATGATGATATGGGCAGCAATCACGTCCCTTTTCCGTGACCCTCTCCCACAGACATGCGAGAGGTCAGGGAGTTTGCAAAGGGTGTCTTACGAGATGGTTAGGGTGTCCACGGGGATGGCTGCTTCTCGAACAACTTCTCTGCTTGAGACGAATTTGGGTCCTGAGTTGTAGAACTGTTCAGGGAAAAATATAGTAATTAAGATTTATCATTAATTTCATTATTCAAATATGTATTGCAGTATAAACAATACAACAAGTTTGTGATGTTTCATCTTACAAAATACCATAAATCCAGTCTTATGTTGTTACTGATTGCGAAATTGATCCTGACGTTTGTGAGAGATTACAAGGGAGTAATTAGAGGCATATTAAAACCAGTAGATGTTCGCGACTTCAACCACTTCGATCACGCGCCTCACCTCAGGTGAACATCATAAACTTACCGGGTTTAGTTCGTATTCGTACATGTCATGATCATTGGTCCTGGCCTGGGCTTCGTTATATACACTTAATTCCAAGTCTACTTATCTTTAATCTATTTTTCGACTTTTTAAAGGACGTGATTTTGCAACATAGATTTTCCTATGTATTTCGACACTTTATTGATATATTGATACAAATGGACGTTATCTGTTGTACCTGTTGTCGAAGCGAATGAGGCAGCTGACGGGAAGCGGTAATTTAGGTGGTCAAAATTGGATATTCGCAGCCAAATAGCTGGGCTTCCTAGAACGGATTTCCTACCCATGATATATCATGTACATATAGTTAAGCATTTTACATAGATTATAAACTATTAAGTATTGGGATTTGTATGAATAGCATGTAGCCTCAGTGTGTCTTTTGATCTTCTGAGGAAGATTCTTGGGTCGAAATACGCGTCAAAAACAAAACTCCGTCTCCTGCTGGTGTTTCCTTTCCTGACCTACTCCCTTCTGTCCTGTAAATCGCATCGAATACACGAGGTCTGCGGATTGTAGTAAAATAATATGATTACCAACACCTGGATAACTAATTACAAAAAGAAGGTAGTTTCTCAAAGTTAGTTAACTAAATAGGAAGCGAAACATAAGATGACTTCCCTCCCGTTACAGTTACACACAAGATGATGTTTGAATGCTAATATATCCATTATTTTATATTAATTTGCTAACAGCAATGGCAAAGTTCTACTCTTCCTTAACCTTGGTCACGTTCGGGGACAATAGTACCGTACTGTCCATTGCCACTGGACAATATGTTTTGCATCATCACTAACATAAGCAGTTTTTTAAACGCAAAAAGCTGAAAGAACGTACTCACATGTCGCGTTGTCAGTGTCCATCGATGAATTGTAGATTTCTCACCTTCCTGTACAGGGAAGTGAAGGAATTGTTATAGAGAATACAAACCAGCAAGTTCAACATACTAGTATCTGTCAAAGATACATGAACAGGAAAGTGTTATCAGTATTTTACCTTGTTATGGTGACGAGGAAATCCTTGGCGTCACAGTGGGTCAGATCCACGCGGGGGCATCAAAAACCAGGGACCACCGTGCGTGCAACAGCAGAACACACATCAGTATTTCAACTAGTAATAGTACTTACTACTTGCTATCAATTCCATGCCATACATGCTCTTAAAATTTTTTATTTTCATATATACTTCTCAAATACTCTGATACAATGGGAAAATAATAACTCCGAGAAAGTTAAATGAAATTAACAAAGGATGCCAATTCTGATCAGAACAAGGAGATAACGATGGTTGAAAATAGATAAAATACCTCTATTCGATAAAAAGTTCTCAGTCGCGTCATGAATAAAAGTGAGGAATAAAAAAAAGGAAATGAAAGTGGTTTGTGAACACCACGTACTATCATGTTTAATTAAGCAGCAGTCTTTTTATCAGCGACTCAATTGTTAATAATTAGAAATAAGAAAATAACCAAGAAAAAAATTCAGTCTATACGAAGTTTTTCCGACGAGGTATAACAAATAGACGCGTATTTGTGGCATGGTAACAACGCTACTTTTGGTAAAAATCTACCCCGTCTTTTCATATACTTATGACAATTAAAAGATATACCAATGTTTGGTATAAAACATATCGTCATTAGAGCCAAAACCTACCAGCTATTCACCTTCCCATAGAACTGCAATCGTGCGGACCTTACCTCACAGCTCCTCCCTCTCCACCGCTGACACTAACAACTCCGCCAACCCTCTCTCTTTGTACTGAATTCACTCCTACTCTCACGCAACTCGGCAAGTCTTCCCATCCCCCACAGTGAACTCTGCCCTACTAACGAAGGTTTGAATTTGACTGATACTAAAACCTAAGAGCTCTCTCAGTAAACCGCCTCCACGATCTTAAATAATGAGACTATGGTTATCGTATATGATTTTATGGAATTAAGTTCTCCTTTATCTCACCCCAAACACATGACTAGAAAATCTCAACCTAAAAGAATGAAAACTTCGTCAAATCAATAAAAACTTAGTCACAGGTGTTAAATAAAAGGATGTTATAGACAAGACTCCAAAAAAGTTATCTTAAAAGAGCATAAAGATGAAAATGATTAAAGTTATACAGTTCAAAGTGCTCCATTACAAAAAGAAGTGTTCGATGCCCGATAGCCATTTTCCTATGAAAACGATTTGATAGTACTGCTGAAAGGTATATATCGATCACCAATGGCCGTAAAATCAGATACATTGGCTTCACCTCACGGTAATCACCAAAGGTCCAGCATGATGGAATAGCCATTTTCATACCCTGTACAGCTAAACATGAATTTCTCCCAAATCTCCGGCATACCCAATACCTCTCTGCCAAAATCCTCACTCTACACTGCTCTTTTAATGATTCTTCTGTACAATTTCAACCAGACATAACACCGGTATCTCTTGACGGAACCTACACACACTTCAATTGCATTCCTATTCCCGTATACCTCTTCGCTGACCTAAAATTTGGCATTGAAATTTTCACCATAGCAGTAACAGGAACACCAACAACGACAATATTTGCCCAAGAGCACACAGTGACTGTAGTTTATAACGAAAGGAAACAAACACCCACCATCCGCAGCCGATTTCCACAGACCATTCCTTGGATTTTTCCTGTCCACTTCATACGCCGTGGCCTTCAATGTCCACAGCATGTCGTGTCCTTGTGGTGTAAGACACTTCCTCTGTACAGCGCCTTAATCATCTCCAGTGGAAAGGGAAGACTTAACCGATGTAGCACAACAATTCTCGACTTTATGTATTTTTCGGTATTTTTACAGTGTACGTCCAAAAAAAATATGAAATTTGTTATATGGGATTGTTTGATCTAGTTTTTGAATAGCACTTTCACGTATATCACTTAGGTGACAAATAACTATGGACTGTAAATCATAATATAATAAGAATTAATCGCGCGGGAGCAAACATTTTCGGGAGTTGACGTTAGATTTTGTGTGTTAGCACGTCTGTCTACCAAAGCGCATGCCCAAGGGTGGTGGTCAAGTGAATTTACGACTTGACATGTGACTTCGCAATTATTCATCATCCGATCAGAGAACAACACCCTTTCGATATATTAAATAATTGCTCTATAAACTACCTGGGTCGCAATTTGTTTTCCAGATGCTGTTTGATATGAATAGAACGATTTTGCTTAGTTTCCGCCACAAATCACTCGTTTATGCCTCTTCACCATTAGTGACTGCCAGAAAAATGAGGGTCAAATCGTTTGAATCACATCAGACACCAACCGAAAACATATTGCTCACCTAAAAATCCTTTTCGGTCGTAAACTTTAAAATTACCTTCGTTTTTAACACCTGCTCACTCATGTAAGATGTCTGTCCATATGTATGACGTAAACGTTTACCCGAAAGAAACTTCTTCCATAAACTCGTTCTTTATGGAAAGAACTCAGAAAAAGTGATAAAACTGCAAACCAATTGTGTAAACTAGCTTGACCCTCTTGCTAGAAATTCCTCATATAATAGAACTGTAAATTACAATTACAGCTGTGATGTAATTCAAACATCTTCCAAGATATTTCGAATAAATTAATTATTGACAATAACACTGCGGCCAGCTCCCAGGCTCAAGGCGCCCTGTAAGCGATCTTTTTGTCCATCCCACAACACTAAGTCCTACATTTTCCTGATCCCCCAGAACATGGCTTTTTTGATATTCAATACATTTAAAGTCTTATTCCCCACAAGTATAGAGGAAATGGAATTGTTGACAGTAAAATAACCGCTTTATTAAACATTTCTTAGGTCTTCGTTCTATAGAAAACCATGAAATACGCAATAGAATAAGTTCAAGCCAAAGCCAAACTCGCACCTTTAGATGACAGAGGCTAACTAGGTTTCGATGGTTCGTGGTCATAACTACTATATTGACAACATGAAAGTCATGCAAACATGAACCTACATTTCTCCGTTATATACTACGTATACTTTCTTTCCTAATGCAGCAAAGTCCTCATTTTGTTCTGTAAAATCATATATGATATTACAGACGGTAATAGACGCAGCGAATTTCCCCGCATACTAGGAAACTTACCGATGATTTAACTATGTAGAATATAATTTCCTTCCTTCAGATCATCAATGTACGATCGTCAGTCTCTCTGCCACCCTTCATTCAGCTCTTCTTTTTCCAGTTAATCTGGTATAACACCACTTAGGTACAACCTTCTCAAACGAGCGCAACGCTGGCAATAACATTCTGAGTCTTTGTTACGAATCCTAAATGAACCCACTCACGACCTGACTCGAAGCAGCTTTGGAGCTTCACTGTTTTGTAAAACGTTACCTCATTACGCTGTTGCGACTTTGGTCATATCGTTGAATTTTTAATGTTTTTGTACCACGTAATAGCTTTATCATTGTCACTGAAGGAGTGTGATTCCTATTGCTACGTTTTCCCGAAGTGTGTTTCATTATTCAAGCACAATCCATGGTTAGTCAAAGCTATGAATCACGTCGAAGTTTGATGCCGTCTAAACATTAAACTATAATTTTGCAAAAAGAGTTAATCCTCGAGGTCTCTTCTATCCTTTTCAGTCTTAATAAACAAAAAACAAAACGAAATAGTCGTGCGATTTACAGCACCTACTTAAGATTAACAGCCAGTGTAAGGTGCGTCTTAATATGAGTATTCTAATCCGAGCAAGCAGATATCGCAAAGCTGAATTCGGCTAGTAAATACCAGTCACCGACCCTAGACGAGCTCACCAAATTGTTTACATCACTTGCCGGGAAATATTATTTTCTCAGAAGGATTTTGTTGTTCGTTGGTGCGTAGCCAGGAAGGGCGTATGCGCTGTTCTGTGTTTGGTGTGTTGTTTATTGGTGCGTAGTCAGTAAGGGTGTTTGCGCTGTTCTGAGTGTTCGGTGTGTATCATTTTTATCATGGAGTGGTAGAGGAAGAAATTATTAGCTTGATAGTTTCTTTGTATTCCTAAGAAATGAAACTGACATTTTGTGATTATGTAATTCTCGTTTCCTGTTCCCCACACATAATATTAT
>JAYMFT010336040.1:0-23180 GCA_038088735.1 Panulirus argus
ATATAGCGTTAATGGGATGGCCTTGATTAGGGCCTTAGCTGCCCGTGCCGTCTCAGCTATCATAGAAAAAAAAAAATATATATATATATATATATCAGAGCTATGCTCTAATAAGAAATCCATTAATAGTATCTTATCATATGTCAGCGAATTTGATTCCGCTTGGCCCGATTTAAGGACAAGGTTTCACATTACATAATTAGTGAACCGGCTGGGTATAAAGGGACCAGCCAAGGTTACGAGGTCAAGGGTTAATCCTAGCCACCAGGGGTGAACATGACACTTAGAGGAGTTCTGGTTAATGGCAAGGGTATAGCCCGCAAGGTGTATGTAAAGAGGTGTGCTTACTTAAATGTAAAATAACCTACAAGCTAATATATACAAACATTCTTCGTCTGTTTCCTGGCGCTACCTCGCTGACGCGGGAATATATATATAAAAGGACACATATCTATTACCCCTATGTTGAAACAAGACATCTTTTCTTCCTCCAGGACATCAATAATCATTGTCACGTAAAATGTGACAAAAAGCATATCATACGAAGAGGATAGCTGCGCTCTGCCCGACACAACAAACCTGACCTCCCCACAGGAGGTCAGCTCGAAATGCGATCCGAGTTTCCTGTTCTTGTTTGTTACATTATGAATGGAATTTATTTGTATATCATCTAAGGAGTCCATTTTCCTGCTCCTGATCGAAGCGCAGCCTTAAAGTTGCAAAGGTCCTCATCAATATGGCCCTGGGGTTATATAATCAATCCTCTAACCATATGTTTATGTATAATATAATTGTAATTCAAATTTTTTACCACCTCATGAAGTCTGTGTCCGTTAAAACTCATAACTCGACTTGCGTATGTGTCAGGTATCATGTTAACTCTTTTGGTTAATTAACTTCGAATGAGATGGTCAATATACACAGATTGAGTGGCGGTGATTCTTGCATCATCTGTTAATCTAAATCCCACAGCACAACACTGTGGGCCATGTAGCAACACATCCTGTGTGTCGCATCTAAACTACAACAAGTCAGCAGGCCTTGGGGTGTCTACAACCCATGGAGCTGGTCTCACCTTACAACACCTTTATGCTGTAGTCACCCGAGCCAAGTCGCCCTTCTCAACAAACCACACACACACACACACACTCACACCCTAAATCTCTGATTAGTAGAGGTAGTTTTAAGAGGTGATCATGCAAGTTAATGATATCATACTATCCTGACTTTTCTTGTGTGGTCGTGCCATTCAGCAGGAATCATCATCAACCATCGTTATTCGTGTCATCTTGACTCATCATATTTCATGCGAACGACGAGAGGATTGTGGAGTGCAGGGAGTGAGAGGTTCCTTACGAAATACCCGACCACATGTGGCCAGCAAGCCAGACCTCCAGTTGAAGGAGAGGGTACCGCGGGGCAGGGAGGGGCGAGGCTGGGGCCCTAGACCTCGCTATGGGGCACGGAGGGGCGAGGTTGGGGCACCAGACTCAGCTATGGGGCACGGAGGGTCGAGGTTGGGGCCCCAGACCCCGCTATGGGGTAGGAATGGAGCGAGATAGGGCCCAAACCCAGCTAGGGGAGGTTGGGGTGAGGTGCAGACTCCGCCACGAGGAAGGGAGATGGGGCCCCTTGATCCCTTCTCTCCCTCTCTCGCAACACAGTCAGACCGGCCAACGAGTTCAGCCCCCGTCCCGTCCCGACTACGGACTGATCCTGCCAGTGACCATACCATTTTCCCCCCATCCACCCCTCCATCCCACCCACTCCTCCTCGGACCTGCCCCAGCCGGAGGCTGACCCCGTGGCCTTGGCCGAGAGAATGTATCGACCGGAATTTCAATAGTTCACCCAGTTATCAAGGGTGTGCCCAGGAGGAGGGGGAGGAGCCGGGGGTCGCGGTGATAGCGGGGCAGGACCTGGGCATGGACGGTGTAGGGGACAGGACCTAGACATGGATGGTGGAGGGGACAGGACGTGGGTTTAGTCAGCAAGTAAACGACCCTCATTCCTCTTAAAGAAAAGAAAAGAATATAAAAAAATCACCACAAATTCGTGCTGGAAACAAGCATCAACACAACAAGTCTCCAACAGCAGATCGCTGCCGTAAAGTAACACACAAGGTTACGCCAGAGGCCCCTGCACAAACAGAGACACACACAGAAGGACAAAAAACAGTTCCCTCTGTGAAGGTCTGTTAGATGCGTCCACCGCGTGGCAGGTAAAACTATATATTCAGTTGAGATGGGCTGTTCGGTCTTGTCTGGTGTACCGCAGTGCCGGGAGTGTCTCCCCAGTACCATGGCCGGGGTACCGCAAAGGCGAGCGCGTCTCCTAGTACTTGTCCCTCTCCTACTGTCTGTCAACACGTATTTCCTCGTCCTTTTCACTTCTTGTGTACTCAGCTTTCTCTCTCTCTCTCTCTCTCTCTCTCTCTCACACACACACACACACATTTCTTTTTATTTTACAAAATCTATTGTCTGCGTGGAAAGAGATTCCAGGAACCGTATTAGGAATGTCGCTAATAATGTTAATTGACGTCACCATGAGGGTTGGACAAACACCTCCCCTTAAAATACAAAGGTTAACCCAATGAGCACGACGGTTCAGTCCGTTGAGCACGACGTGCACGACCCCTGAGCAAGGAGGGACGACCTTTTAGGCCACGACGGGGACGACCCTCTGAAGAAACGTCAGTAAGACACCCGAGCCCAGTCTTGCTTAAGCAGCAGGTAATAACATATCCCTGCCGTCTGGTTTTGTTCCCACCTGACCTCACAACACTAGGAAAAGAAAAAAAATATGAGACCGGGTCTGACCCTAAGGCACTCGGGTCCAAGGGCGCCGTGCGTGGGGGCCACTTCCGGCCTCCAGTTGCCAGTCCGGACTTCCTACACAGCGTTCATCCGATGACTCCCACTCGCCTCCGGCGTCCTTCCGCGATCATATTACCAGCCAGTCAGTCAGTCAGCCAGGACGGGACCTGGTGCGAAGATAGACTTACCTTGTTTTCTTCTTTATATTCTTCCCAGTTGTTTTCTTGTATTCACCCTTGTCTTATTTATATTCTACCCAGATGTTTTCTTAAATTCTCCGGTTTCTTTATATTCTTTCCTGTCCTCCTATTTGTATTCTTCCGTTTTCTTCTTTATAGTTTCCTTGTTTGCTTCTGTATGTTCTTCGTTTAATTATTCATATTCTTCCCTGTTTTCTTCTTTATATTCTTCTCTCTCTATTTTCTTGTCATATTCTTACTGTTTTGAGTTCTTTGTTATTTCTATCCGCCTTCAGTTTTGACTTCAGCATTTGCCTGATTCTGGAAATGGCAAGTTAGGCGGCCCAGCAGGAGTGGGCCGGCAGGGGTGGGCCAGCAGGAGTGGTTCGGCAGGGGAGGGCCAGCTGCCGTGGACCAGCAGGAACCACCTTGAGCAGGTCGGTACGATCCTCAAGGGTGATCGCACAGTCGTGCTCAAGGATCGTAGCGACGTGCTAAAGGATCGTACCGTCGTGCTAAAGGATCGTACCATCGTGCTCAAGGATCGTACCGTCGTGCTTAAGGATCGCACCGACGTATTCATGAATCGTACCGACGTGCTAAAGGATCGTACCTTCGTGCTCAAGGGTCGTACCGTCGTGCTTAAGGATCGTACCGACGTGCTCATGAATCGTACCGTCATACTAAAGGATCTTACCGACGTGCTCAAGGATCGCACCGTCGTACTCCACTAGTTAAATATACCTCAAGCGACCTAAATGTTTATCTTGTCGCAGCATTTGCATCGCCCTTCCGTCCATAATAAGACTATTGCTTATTGTTCTTCGCAGCAATAAATCACATTGTAAATGTCGTCTGCTTTATGTAGTGCATTGTAAAAAAAATCTTCAAATATATATTCTTTTTTAAGTGCCCCGATATGGCAAGGGCCATCTCGGGTGAGGGAAAAACGATTGTGAGGAAAAGAATTAAAATAAATTTGTCAGGGCTGAGCAGGTGTCTGCAAGACCTGACTCTTAAATATAGAAAGGTTATATGAGGAAGTGGGAAAGACAAAAGAAGGAAGATAATTCCACGGCCCAGCTGTTCGAGGGATGGAGGAGGTAGGATAATGGTCAATCCTCGAGTGACCGGTCTCCACAGAGAAACTGCGGGAAGCAGCAGCCAGGCGCGTACCTCTAGTCGAAGCCTTGGTGGCATGGACACATACAGATAGCTCATGAGAACAGTGGCCAAAATCTATAGAGCACGTAGAAGGCAGCCACATCGCGGCGTACGGAGAGGGATGGCTGGGGAGAGGTGAGAAGTGGCGGAGCCAGAAGGCTTTCGATTTTCTCTTCGCTAACAGAGGTTGGCTGCACCAAGACAGGCTTCCTTGAGGATGGAGAAAAGTTTGGGTGTTTAGACAGCGACAGAATAGGCTGGGAAGGACTGGAGTTAGCTCAGACGTACAATCCTTTGGGAGAAAGAATGGCTGAATTACAGAAGCTATTGGAAAAGGTTTTACTTAAAGACCAGAGATTAGTCAGCAGAGAAGTCATAACAATTCACTTTCTTTTCATGAACATCTGTTCGACTTTACGAAGAGCAGCTTTGCAGTGATTCCACTCAAAAATGTACCTGAAGTGGCATTCAGGGAAGGGAAGACCTTCACAGTCCATTTTTTATGTCCCTGATGTGACAAGGAGAGCAATCTAATCACGGCTGGGAGAAGAAAGATCTAGTGGAACAAGGGGATGTAGGACTCCACCCCACTCAAGGTGACATCTGCTATGCGCTCAGCACAGCATGTAGCATCCCGACCAATCAAACCAGCACCCGCTTCAGAGGAAGATCAGTATATAAACCCTATGGGGATAACCAATGGGCTCTTCCATAGCGCCAAAAGTAGGCGTTTCGAAGAGGCAGGGCTATAGAAACGAGACTGTAGTTGGAAGACCCTCATGGGGAGGAAATAGTGTATGTATAGCGGGAGGGTTAAAAAGTCGAACGTGCTGGGAAAGTGGTCGTGACGGTAGGGAATTCGTGTTGGGCTTTTAATTATTTGTTCTAGATCGTTAGGGAGGGATTATGAAAAGGTCTTGGCTTCAGAGGGGGTCGTCCAGACAACCTAACCAATCGTTGTGGTGCACATTTGCAATCTCTCCAACATGGGATTTAGGCAACTGAATGGAAAATCCACTGGAAGTTTAGCTAACATTATTTTCTTACGAGAGAGAGAGAGAGGAGAACTAGAGGAGATAGCAAAGAGGTGTGAACTTAGTGTTGTCATATGTTTATAGTGTTCGAGAGGGACGAGGTAAAGATAATGGTTCGAGCGGGGGAGGGGAGACTGGACAACAGTAGCCTACCCGTGAGTGAGACAAGCAGAAAAGACGCCCACGTAGGCCATGGTGGAGCACGTTGACAAACAGCACAATGCTGGCTCACTGCGGCGGCTTCACCAATCCTCCTCGAAACATTGATGGTAACACTATCGTGGTCAGTGGAGGTCTACTTCCTACCGTCAAAAAAATGTCTGCCTTCTTATCCTACACTCCGAAGGGGGGGGGGACTTATTCAATCAACAACTTCTGCGGTATTCTAATTCACCGACTGGCTTGCTGTGTACATGAATTCGCCATCTTGGTGTTTTGCAAGCCTGACGCGGATGCGCCGCTGCTTCAATAACAACGAAAATCCCTGAATCACAACAACAGACGAGAGCCCCGGGTGATTCCTTTAGATATTCAGGGATAAATGTTCTGGCCTCGAATCTCTTCCTTCACCACTCGTTTTCTACTGTATCATCCTGACTTATGACAGGGGAAGCAGGGTATTTCTGAACATGACGGCACGACCCGTGAGCAAACGACGGTACGATCCTTGACCTTTTTCTTTTAAAGGTCAGGTCAAAGGCCGTACCATAATACCCGAGGATTGTACCGTCGTGCTCAAGGGCCTAACCATCGTACTCGAGAATCGTACCGTCGTGCTCAGGAACCGTCCTCTCGTGCTCCAAGGACAGTACCGCCGTGTCCCAAGGGTCGTACCGCCGTATTCCAAGGATCGTACCGTCGTGCTCCAAAGACTGTACCGTCGTGTTCTGAGGATCCTACCGTCGTACTACTGAAGGAAAGCCACGGTAACCAAAAGAAGCATTTTCAGTTATTCAAACACGGCCTCCCAGTCATATGCCCGAGCTAAAATTTCATTGAAGTATTCAACGAGTTGCTGAATGAGTCCTTGGGCTGCTAGTTAATAAGAGGGTGGTGTTTAATGAGTCTCCACGCCGCTAGTTAACGACAATAACGAATAACGAATACCCAGAGATCTGCTTGTTAACGTGTGGTGATTCTAAACTAGTCCTCAAGCTGATTAACGAGTGTGGTCGTGCTGAAAGAGTCCTAACATGTTGGTTAACGAATATGGTAGAGTTTAACGAATCCCAAACTGCTCGTTAATGCGTCATTTGATGTCTAAAGAGTCTCTCGAGGAATTGGTTCACATGTGGTCATGTGTTGAGCATTTTTCCAGAGCTGATGGTTAACGAGTTAGCTGAAGTGTTCAACGACACCTCAAGCAGGTCTAAAGAGAGGTAAGAAGACAAGCAAATCGAAGAAACCATAATTTTCTCCTCGACTCTCACTATCTATTCCCTTCTAATCTCTCTTCTTCTTTTTTACGCATCTATAAACTCTCTCTTTTCCCGTTTTCTTTTCATTCATGAGTAGAAAACGAAGAAAATGTAATATACATTCACTCCTCTCTCTCCGTTTTCTTTTTCTTTCACTCGCAGAAAATGAAAATATAATCTAAATACTTGTGCGTGTTACTTCCACTTCCCTTCCGTGCCAATGGGGCCCTCAAGGTCTAAAGGAGACACGGAAGTGTGTGTGTGTGTGCGCTGGGATTACCCCATGTCAGACATATTAACACAAAGGTAGAAAATTATTACCAGCGAATTCATTCGCTTTGGAATAAAAACCCTGGGGGAGAACTGAACCTTGCCTCATAAATGTCTCTTGCTTTAGAATTTCAAGATCAGTCAACAAACATGAAAAAAAAATCTTTACATTTCCTGCTTAGGTAATTATTTAGCTGCTCATCTACTTGGCGAGGCGATGCGCTATTGCGTAACTGTTCGTAAAAAATTTTAAGACACTTGGTGGGTTCGAAGCCCCTATAGTTCATGATTCTTCTGATGATGAAATGAAATTATACATACGGGATCACTCTTGAGACACGATGGTACGCACCGGGCATGGATGTACCGTCCATGAGAACGTTGGTTCGACCAGGGGGTGAGATGCGACCCTTGACTACAACGGTACGACCACAGAGCACGATGGTATGACCCTTGAACACGGTAACAATGCCCTTCGGCAAGATCGTACGACCAGGTCATCATACCCAAGGGTTGTACCACTGTGCCCAAGGGTCGTACTGTCGTGTTCATGGGTCGTACCGTCGTGCTCATGGGTCGTACCGTCCTGCTTAAGGGACTTAGGCCATTATCAAAACTACTTCGCTCTGTCACTGCAACTCTAGCCGAACGAATCTCGGGTTCCCTGGCAACAGTTCGCTCACGTCGAGTCGAAGCGCTCCATGAACACCAGCCGGCCGCCATCATACGACCCTGTTCTGTGGACGAGGTCTCGTCGCTTCGGAGCGGTTCGACCACACCTACGTCGTCACTTCACATCCTCGTTTTCTTGGGAGTTCCTCTTACTTCCTAGTGCTCCTGACAGTGCCACAGTTCCGGCAGGTGATTGTGCGTGTGTGTGTGGGGGAGGGTTAAGGACGATTCATCCAGGGTTCGGGGCAGTAGAGCGAGACCTCGAATACTCTGGGGGTACAGTGCCATACAGGGCGACCAAGAGGACTTCCCAGGCACACACACACACACACACACACACACACACTCACTGTGGTCTTGCAACGACTGGGAAAAAAGTATATCTCCGAGAAACTTTCACCTGATCGACCTTGTACTGCATTCAGGAAGATGTTGATGATAATAATACTAATATTGATAATAATAATAATAATAATAATAATAATAATAATAATAATAATAATAATATAATAATGAAACTCGTCAAATTATTTCCGCAAATCTCCATATATTGCGTATGGGAGAGTACTTACCTACCTGACAAGTACTTCCGATGAAGTTTTGCAAAATATACTTACGATCGTGTACGTAGAGAGAGAGAGAGAGAGAGAGAGAGAGAGAGAGAGAGAGAGAGAGAGAGAGAGAGACCCAAGTCCAACAACAGCGTAAAATTCTACACAAAATTTGTTTCGTCCGCCCCCGAGACGTGGCATGACACCCCCCCCCTCCCCCGAGGTTAGGCCGGGCCAGTCACTGAGGGCGTCTCCCGCTACCTCTGCAGGTTGGCTGCCTGACCAACTGCACCATTATCTCCAGCAGCGCTGACACACTTGAGCACGACGCAACGGCGCGATCCTTAAGCACGACGGTACGACCCTTAAGCACGACGGTAGGCACGACCCTTAGGTATTGACGGTACGGCCTTGCCCTTGACTTGACTCGCTGTGAGTAAGGTTAAAGGCCAAGCTTATCACTCATTCCCAAGGTTCGTGATGTATTCAAGGGTCATGCCGTCATGCACAGGGGTCGTCCTGTCATGCTCGGAGGGGGGGGGGGATTAAAGACGCACTGGTCGTCGATGGCTCCTTCCAGCGTCTGACCAAGAGGAACGACGAGTCGTTAACAACCTATACAGTCTATCTACTTTCACTTTTCTGGAAAACTTTTTTTCCCCCCTAGCTCGTTCAACCAGCGAAACTGGTTCAGTGCCTGCAAACATTGCTCATAATGACTCCCGCTGACTACATTCCACAATACGACTGCAGCTGGGGTTCAACCTGCTGGTGGAGGACTTAGAGTAGACTGTATAGTGTATTTCCAGCATCGATCCGCCTAACCTAACCTTACAACCCGTGTGTTGTGATCTGGTGAAATTCGAAGCTTAAACGAAGCAGAACTCGCTCTCGTTCGGAGTCCCGGAACATCCCTCTTCCTTTCATACGTCGTGACGCAACACCTTGATCGCTTTACCCAATCTCGCCTCCAACATTCGCAACAGAAGAGGCTTTTGTAACATACGTTTGCCGCTGTGTTGACCTCTGTGATTCTGTTTACGCTTAATCTGCTGTCTGTAATGGCCGTTCTGGTCTTCCCCACTGCACGGATACTTCTTGTATTTGTAATGCGGTTTCCCTTGACTCGAATACACTTTCTATCCTTGCCCTTCGGGCAATTTCCGGTGGCGAAAGAATACAGGCGTCTTTTCACTAATCGTCAAGAGCGACGCCAGGCCTGGAGGGACGGCCTGTCTTTTCCTTGACTCCAATATATTGGAAAACGGCTCGTTACGGAGGAAGGATTTCAGGTGCAGAGAAAGAGATGGTGGAGGTTACCTGGATGACTGGAGATCAGGTCACGTCAACAGGCAGGGTGACTGGAAATCAGGTCATGGAGGTTACAGGGCAAGTCTTCTAGCAAAGTAACCGGCAGTCAGGTCACATCCATTACCTAGATGACAGGTTAAGTCTACTTTTTGGGTAACTGAAAGTCAGGTCACGCCTCCAAGCAAGATTTAACAAAAGCCACTTCACTCTTACGTGTAGACTGGGTTACTAGGATGCCGCCTGACCCGTCCAGCACAACGCCATATACAGAAGCTGTCAGTTCACTCGCACCTCAGCCCATCACCGCCTGGCAAACCTAGACTCTTCTTCCTTTCTGGCTTGTCTCAATTTTCCTCACCTGTCTTGCCTCAATTTTCCTTATCTGGCTTGTCTCTTTCTTCAACAGGCTTGCTACATTTTCCTCATCTGGTTGGCCTCAATTCCGTCACCTGGCTTGGCTGACTTACTTTCCTCTTCTGGACTGCCTCAGGTTCCTCATCTTGCTCGCCTCACTTTCCTCATCTGGATTGCCTCAAGTTTCATCTCGTTTGCCTCACTTCCCTCGTCTAGCTGGCCTCGGTTTCATCTGGATGGCTTCAGTTTCCTCATCTGATCTAACATTCCTACTTCACCGCAGTCGTGTGTGTCGAATAGCAAACCTTGCAATACAGCCTTCCAGGCACTATAACTTGAAGTCCAATCCAGCCGCTGGTTGGCCAGAGAACCAATTCAGGGTTCTGGTGATTATTTTTTTCGTATAATTATCTTCAATGATGCATGACCATGACATCACCTGAGCATTGTTAGCTCCTTGCGCATGACGGTACGATCTTTGAGCGCGATGGTGTGACCCTTGAGCTCAAAGCTACAATCCTTCGTGGATGACCACATGGCCCTTGACCTGGCCCGTGAGGGTCAGGTCATACCAAGCCAACATGTCATAAAAGGGTCGTACCGTCGTGCTCAAGAAGTTGACCGGAAGCCGCCAATGGCACGACCCAGGAGATGCATCCATTGTTGTGTGAAGAGTCGTAGCCTAAGGTGTGGTCAAAACATGGACGTCGTGCATGGGTTCATATGTTACTGATGTGGTACTGGGATTCAGTCCCTATTCCTGGGGTTCATATTCCGTTCCTGTGGTCTTGGGATTGACTATCTATTCCTGGGGTTCATGTTTCCTATACCTGTGGTTCTAGGGTTTACACTTTTTGTTCCTTGGGTTTATATTCCCTGTTCCTGGGGTCGTTAGGTTTACATTCTTTGTTCCTGGGGATTCATATTCCGTCCCTGTATTTCTGGGTTCCCATTCCTGTGGCTCTAGAGTTCTCAGCCTACTTTAAGACTGACGATAAAACCCTTGAGCACTATGTTATGACCCTTGAGCACGACGATTCTACCCTTTGGATTAATGATGTTGATCCGGAAGCCTCAGACATAATTCAAAGATCAGACTCTCCAACTTAAAGGTCGTACCTTCGTGCTCAAGGGTCGTCCCCGTCACGCTCAAGAGTCGTACATGTCAAAGTGAATGTTGATAATGTCCACACAAAATCGACAGCTTGGGGTGAACGGCGAAGCATCCCAGCTGGACCCTGTGAATCTGCCAGAGCGCTCGCACGGAATGTTGCCGCCACACCACCAAGGTAATGTTTTTCTTACCACAAAGCTGGTATTTCCTACCGAGTCGCAAAACCCTCATTTTTGGGTAAATGATTAAACTGTTTCAACTCGGAACAAGTTTACCGCGACAGCGCTTACAATTATATGGAGTTATTCACTTGTATAAATTACCAAACTAGGCTAGCTACGATAACTGTCACTCACTAGCTAATATATATATATATATATATATATATATATATATATATATATATATATATATATATACACTCCATGATCATTGCCCCACGTCAATATTCTTTCCTCACTAATTCTTTGTGTTGGGTCGTCATTCTTTCCGTCTGGTTATCTCGGAGGAATTGCTTTTAAGAAGACTCTGAGATAGGGCCTTCAAGGTCCTGTCTATTATTGACGGTGCGAATGATTTGGGAGTTTTGTCTCGGGTTCTTTAAGGTAGATGAACAGTTCTGAAAAATCGGCATTCCTGTGTATACATGCCATTGCCCGAAGGCTTCTCTAAATGGCGATCGATAAAAACAAAACTCCGACGTTAATTATACATCACTTTATTGTAGCTGCTGTTGGACAAGGTCGAGGGCAGTGCCTTAGGAGAGGCGAACCTTTGATGTTACACAATAATCATGGACAAAAACCTATATTGGAATTCAGTAGATATGAACCTTTAAGTCGAAAGTCATGTTTTTGTTGGCAGAAATTAATGTCTCCCTCCATACCTAACGATCGGTATTTTCCTAAGATGGGGATGGTAAAGTCATAAAAATTTGAACACGAGGTAAACAAAGACGGAAAAGAATAAAAACCTGACCTCCTCCAGAATGTGGTCAGTTCCATCCATAATAATCTGACTAGTTGTTCCTGGGCTCTCCTCTCCGTAATCTTACTCTGAAATTGTGAAGACAACGGGAAAATAATTAACAACGTGCACTCGAGGTGACTCCGACGCCAATGGGGTTCCGGGCCTGGAACATGCCTAAGACGAATGGAGATTAACTTAACATGAGGAAGTGTTAATCTGTCATGAGCTGATAAACTCTCTCTCTCTCTCGCTCTGCGCACGCGTGGGTTTTATTTCCTAATTGTAATTTCCTGACTATACACATCCTGTCCGAGACAGGATATGTATGAAGAATATAAACATGATTAAAGACAAGAAACACCGGAACATGATTTTTCCAACCTTGGTAGAGAAAGGAGGGAGAAGGGGACTTATGCTCCTTCCACTACCAATTGCTTCCTCCACACTTGACACGCCAGTGGAAGACTTACCAATTATTCTAACCTCTCACGTCGTTAACCCTCTGTGTTGCTGACACCCTGGACCCGGCAGGACGGGTGTCGGCCCTCTGGTGGCAGTGGGTTCGCGTCGTAAATACTTCCTCTTGGCACCATACTCGAGGTGGCGCCGCACCTGTGTCACTTCCGTCTGGTCGGCCAACTGGCTGGCACTCATCCTATCTAGAGCTCCTGTCAAACACACCGGGTCCCCAAAGCTTATACTTAACCTGGTCTTTCCTTGACACTGTTCCTTCCTACCGCTGCTGCGTCTACACAAGACCAGTCGATGGAAATAACCTCACCCCATTGTTGTGGACGAGTCAGACAAGTTTCGGGGTTCACAACAAGGTCAATCGTCAAGGTTTCAAGGTATTATCATCTGCTCCCAACTGTCCACTCAAAGTGAAAGTAATGACGTCACTGGTAACTCGCTTAACACACCCTAAAGGTACGCGGACGGAAGCACACACACACACACCAACGGACACACAATAACAGAGGTCCGGAGGAAGTCAACAAAGATGGTACCCGAAAAAGGAGAAATGAGTTACAGGCAAGCCTAGCCGCATTACATTTGCCCGCCATGGAAGGGAGAGGAGCGAAGGGGTGACCTAATCATAACCTTCAAGATTTTAAATCACTTACATGACGCAGACAGTGACCAGTTCTTCCTACAATGTAGGGTTGGAACGACCAGGCGACTCGAGATGAAAACCAAAAAACTTGTTCAAATAGATGTAAATTAGTACGCGTATTGAATGGAGGATGAATGGAATGGAGTTATGATACTGTGAATGCGGACAACTCAAGTATAAAAAGTTGTGATAAAAAGTTCAAAGACACGAGGTTCCACTAGAGTAGAACTCTCCCCAAACAGTACAAATAGCGTAGTTACGCGTTCCATTTCAAATGTGAAATGGATGCCTGGAGGGTGTTGTTGACTCGCCTGAAGGTATTTGAAAATGTAGCTCATAAGAGGAAGCTGAATTTTGAGGAAGGTGTAAAAGGAAGACTCCCTCCTTATTTCGAAAATGATCTTGAATGGAAGGGAACAAAGGACGGATGTCAGAAGATCCTTTATAAGTGGGTTGAGGTTACCAGTGAGGTGCTGCAGGGCTCGGGACCGTTTCTATTTCTTGTTCTCTGGAAATGACTGGCAAGAGGGATTGGTTTCATGCACAAAACCGTCTGCAGATGATGCATAGGTCATGAGACTAATTAAGGAAATGAAGATTGCCTCAACTTACAGTAGGGTCTAGAAAAGCTCAAGTGTTGGTTAAGTTCAACCCAATTAACAGCAAAGTAATGAAGAAGGAACACAGTGAAAGTCCTCTAAGTGACAATAATCACGAAGGTTACAACTGCATGAGAGTGTGTGTGAAAGTGATTTGGGGGTCAACGTTATACCCAACCTATCTTCATAGCCCTAGGTAAGGAAAATCGTTAGCGAGGCAAACTGTTTGCTAGTTAACATCAGCAATAAATTTTCCTACGTGTATAAGATCTTCAAAAAGATACTTGCAACACCAATTTGACAACTTAGAATATGTTTCCCCAAGATATGTTACCTCACGAACAAGAAAAACTATTAGAGAGGGTCTAGAGGAAGGCATCAAAGCTAATTCCTGAAATATGGACGCTGAGATCCAAGGACAGGTTAGAGGCAGATTTGCCTATCAGTGCAAAAGAAAATTTTGAAATATACAAAGAAGGAACATGTAACAAGGCAAGAAAGAGGTAAACGAGAATGAAAGGATCTACTCTTCCTTTTATGGAATACCATGAATCATCAGGTGTTGGTAGTGATGAATGATCCATTACGAAATTGCTACACAGTAGTTTTGATATGTGAAAATCCTCAGAGATCTGATGAACAGAATCGTGGCAGTATTGAAGGTACACGATGGAGGATGCAGGTGGGAAAGACAAGCCCCATTCGGAGGGGGAAATATTATTTTTAGTACATAGAAACTGACGATGTTTGGTCTTTCGATGGAGGCGAAACATCATGTAAATACTATTAAAATGTTTTGAAGAAGAAAGGTCATGTATCTTACATGTACTCATCGTATTACAGTCTGAGGAGCAAATATATTCTGGATTTCATATTCACACATAACACCTTTCAACTTGCAAGCCTATCTGAGGAAAAGTGATGGTGCATTTGCTTAATCAGGACGAATATATCAAAGGCAAAATCTGAATGTCAAGAGGAGGTACAAGGAAGGAAACTTTAACGAGTTAAAAGAAGAAAAATGCTTCTGGAAGAGTTAGTGAAAAGATGGCAGTACAGGTCAAGGTGAAAATATGTTATTCAATTACTAAAGAAATGCACAGAATCTCAAGTAATATAATTGCATATGCATGTAAAAGAGAAAGACAATGAATAAATAAACATTTAAGATAGTTGTATAATGAGCAATGTCTCTTGACCTAAATTGCATAGGAAATACAAATTCACTTGCCACTGACCTGTTTACTTTCACAAGCTAATTTCTAATGTTATCTTCAGCTTGTTACTTGCTATATGTATCATTTAGTCAAGTAACGCTTACATTATTCTGTGGACAAACAATCATCTATGCTTAATTTTTAGCCCCTCTTAAACGACTGCTCAAACCTTAGTTATGATGGATTACCTTTTGACCTGACCCTTAAGGGTCAGGTCGAAGACCACACTATCATACTCGTGTCATGCAGTTGTGTTCAAGGGGTTAATAAGAAATGCAATAGACTAATGAACAATTTTACTCATATGGCATTTCTATATGATAAGTACCCTTGTCACAATGCAATCAATATGTTTCACTTAAAGTAATTCCTATTTGCTTGAAATTGAAGTACCAATAGACTTCAAGTTTTCAAACAAGTATTCAGTGTCTGGGAAGTTTGACAACTTGGAGATAATTAATAAAGTTTTTGTTGTAAGGAGAGCTATTTAGGCTGTGTACTCTCTCAGCATAAGATGGTACATAATATTACAGCAGATTCAAAAGAAAATAATACTGAAATGAGGGGAACTGCATTCTTGGCATAAGATCGGACAAAAAGCTAGCACTCCCGATGATGCACACAAGTAAATTTAAGTATTCTTTTATCTTGATGAGTATAAAACTTTATATTTCTTTAGCCTTCTGCTGACCTCTCTCATTTTTACAAGATATGCAATTTTTATTTCATTCTCCCTTTGCAATTATGCGGATGAGCTATGCCAAGAAGATTTTCACGTATGTATATTCAATGTGAAAATAAAGCTACTTACTTACTTACTATGTCTAGCAAATTCCTTGCAAGGTAGATGGATAGTTCTCAAGGAATATGAAAGTGATGTAGCTGATGAGAACATTCCAAGCCACTTGGTTTCCTGTGTGCAGACTATGAGCAAAGCTTTCTTTCAATCTACTTGAAATATTCCAAGAGTTCTAATGATACATGAGATATAATTTGTTACTGCACAACTAGTGGGATCAAGTATTTTTTTTTGCTGAAAGTCCATCAAAGACCATAAGCAATTTCCTACAGCAGCCATTGTTGTAACCCTAAACTTTAATGGATCTGATCTGTAATAATTGTGGAATAATGCCATGGGCTCATCAGATGAGGCAAGACATTTATCATATATCTAACAAAGGGGTGTCCACAGCAAAAGTCTCCATAACTGGTGACCTCCAGTGCTGCTTCTTAGCTTTTTAGTACCTCACCCTTACCAGGCCACTAGCAGGGGGCAACCTACTACTACTTCCTAATGCTCCTGTCTAATGTTCCTACCTGGTACTTCTGTCTATTGCTCCTACCATTTTGCCAAAAGACAGAGTTACCACATAGTGCTCACCACAGGAAAAACTAGAGTTATGAAGAATGAATTGTCCAAGTTATGTTGTCAAGTGTTATGTGTGACAAGGAGAGATTGTATGTTTGTGGACAGAATGCCAGCAGTCCAAGTATGGGTGAGGCAGAAAGAAAAGACAGCTACCTGGGTCAGAGTAGTGCAACTTGACATCCACTGAAATGCTGTAACTAACCAAGTGAATGTGCAATGCCCTTAATTAACAATATCTTTTCATCGTCTTTGAGCCAATTGCTGGAGAGATCAAACTGACATATATTTGCAAAACACTTACAATGGAACAAGTTAAAGTTTAATGCTGGATAAACAAAGACTATTGTAAATGACAACTGATAGGTGATGGTGGCAATATCTATAACAGTGTCCCATGACAACATATTTAATTTATCTCACACATATCATTCCTAATATTGCCATCACCAGAATCATTATGCAATACATGCTTAGCCCAACAGAGCTGTCATCAGAATAATATCCTTGAATATGGATGGCATTAAAGTCATGTTTCACCAGGGGAATCCTGCTGCAGGTAATAAAACAGTAGATCATATGATTGTTTATTCGAGAAGATGGATGTAACGACTTACATGTGTACAAAGGACCACAATGTCTTGCTCAACATGGTTGTGTACAAAAATAAACACCTGCAAATACAAAGCCAAAGACGGCGCCTGCGCGGCCCACAGTATGTGCGGAAACCAACACATGATACCGATCATCACTGATCATGAAGGAACTATGGAGAATTAGCTAACAAGGTTGACAAGCTGATGACGTAACATGCGACGGGACAGAATTTATCATGATTGTTAAGCGGCAGTTCTTTATCAATATGTCTGTGGTCGGCTGTGGAGAAATTACTCATGTTACCCCTCAACAAACTACACGGTTGCCTCTTGATAAATTCCCTTACCACACTACACACTTGCCAGTCACCTTGAGATGTTGGCATCTACAAGAAAAAAATAAATAACCTGTAATAAGACTGGTGCTACTATGAGAGTCCCTCGGTACATATATTAACCATGCAGTATGTAGAGGCACTGCACTTCCACACAAGGTGTGGCCATGAAACAGTGAGCATTTTTAACTGGAGTCAAAAATTATGGTTGGAATAATCAACTATTTATAAGACCATAGCAATGAATAGGAGCAACAGTATCAAAGGGAACAAATTTAGTATTCTTTGGGAACACCTAACACTTGCATTACTGACTGACAGCACATTCAACAATCAGCAGTATTATGTGCAATGAATCCAGTCAATTAACATTCCAGAGACCCATCAGTAAAGGTGAGAGTAAGTCATGTTATTTTATATTAAATCTCCAATAATGAAATTTTTGTCATATCAGTCATGAAAACTGTATGTTTATGTACAAAGTGCATTGCTGGCAACATTACAGTCTAAATAAGCAGAGGTTATATGCTATTTTCAATCCTGAAATCTTACAAATCACGGGTTATGTTAACTACTGCTGCAGATATTGAGTAAGCAAGGTAGTAAAACAAAAAAAATTCTGGATTTCATATAGTTTGCATAAAAGCTTTAACCTGAAGACTGTTTGACTAAACTAACCTTTCACAGACTGAGGCCGTACAAGCTTTCTCATGATGAATCCATTAATATAGCTTGATATCATAAGTTTTGTAAGAACCGAGCTTTTTTTAATAAATCAAAATTTCTATCACTAATCGATGTGATCATTAAACATACTGGGATCCAGGAAATTTTAGTATATAAACTTTCTGAATTGCATTGTGCAATCACTAAAATGCAAGGGATCATTACCAGAAGAATGAAGACAATAAAATGTCACACTGATGATGCTCCTATACAGACTGAAGTATGGGTGGACAATGAAAAAGTGATGGACAAAAAGATAAAACAAAAACCTACTAATCATCTTCATCTTCAATCTCTTCATGTTCCAATCATGTATGCTGATGAACCACACTGTGCTGATTATTGGAGTATCCAATGCAACATTGCCCATCAGAAAAGCTTAGGCAGAGGACAGTCAAATTACAAAATAAATGCCCTATAAAGGTGTGCATTTATGAGTGGCATGAAAATTACATTTTGAAGGGAATCACCAACTTGAGCTAAAACAAACTCAAAACTACCTGATGATTATATTTACACAAACAAAATGTACTCTAAACTGATTTTCATCATCAGTAAAACAATATATTCTATAAATATACCCTATTTTAAAAAGCAACCTTTGGTTCATCTACCATATTCTCTCCATGAGAGTAACATGCTTTGCCAAATTATCACTAAGGGTTGTTGACCTAAGGATATATGTATTGAAAAGCCTCACTGAGGCCTCTACCACATAGCCGACTTCAGTAACTATGTTCAATATGAATAAAAACTGCCTTTAACACTTTTGGACTAACCCCAAATATGCCTCACTGATAAAGAAAGGCAAGAAGATTATGCACACACACACAGTGCTGTGCCACAAGTAATCAACAATATCTCATTTTGCTTCCTCATTCACACAGGGACTTTCATTTCAGTAACAAAGTACTTCTGTATTAATAGAAATATTCCTATACACAGCGATGCAACCTTCATGTATGATAACACCTAAATCACATTGGTAATTCATGACTGGTCATTCACAGACTAGTTAAATTCAGCTCCATCCTTCAAAACAAATAATCTCATTATCCACAGAGCAACCAGTCCAACTTAATGCAACATCACTAACATGAAGTGCATGCCATTCCCAAGCATATCAAACTGTCATCCATGAGGGTAACAGTCCTAAAGTACTATATACAAAACTTTTATGGTGTTGTGCAAAGTAATGTTACCTTTTGATCCAAGTGGTGAAAAGATATGACTCCATACGAAATAAATTTTACATATTCAAAGCTTTATCAATGATATCTGGTATGCAACAATAACATCTAAGTTAAATCCTTGTAATTAAAATAAAATCTGCATCAATTTTACACCAATGCATTTCATAAAAAGTAATGACACTTGCAAATCCCAAGGATATGATACTGAGCAGAAATTTTTCATGCACGAGCTCCAAGAACTGTAGTGCATCAACTCTTTCCATGAATATTACTCAATAATGTACATGTATATCAAATGTGCAAAACCAAAAGAGAGAAAGAGAGAGAGTGGGAGTTCTGAAAGAGAAGATTGTGTGTGAGCGCATTAATTACTTATTTGTACAGTATATGGACAGAGTCTCTCATTTGTGAGGCTCTATCTTTTGATGTTCCTTTATAACCAAGTGGGTTTTTAAACATTCATATACTGCCATCATTTACAGTTTCCTTCCTTAGTGTGTGTGTGAGCGTGTGTCTGTAATTACCTATTTGTACTGAATGGGGAGGGAGTTTTACACTAATGGGGACCCATCTCTTGAGCTTTATCATACAACTTGAATTTAGGTATGCTGTCTGTACTAACCATGTCTTCAGTCCTTTCATTACATTTATCCACCAGTCATACTAAAAAAGTACATCACAGCTTTACCTACAAGTAACTTGCATTAATTTCATGTTACACTCTCTGGTTGTTTTATGTCTATCTCTCTAAGAACTGTTAAATGTCTAAATCACTAATCTGTTTTATGGCCTGAGATGTTATGGTCAAGTAACCCTTTCCTGTTCTCTCTACCAAGGTAGGCAAATATGAAGCCTCTAGCCTTTCCCTGTAATGCAGTTCTTAATTCTGGCAATGTACCATCGTTTTTACTCTCTCCTGGACTTTATTAGCCTTCGTGCTTCTTTAAGTGTGGTGACCAAGCTTGAGAAGCATATTCTAACACTTGCCTTATGAATGATGTAAACAACTTGCTGAATGATTCCTTATCCACGAACTTTAATGATACTCAAATATTTGCTATCTGACGATTGATAATCTCAACTGTTTTTAAATGGGATGCTGGTGACAGGTTAGGGATAACGTCAACTCCTAAGCCTTTCTCGCATAGATTCCTGCAGCTTGTTTCATGTTTGATGACTGTCAAATTGAGGTCTTCTTTTACTGTGACCCATCCTCATTACCTGACATTTACTCAAAATGAACTTCATCAACCATGTATGAAATAACTTTGGAGTTTGTGAAGGTCCCCTTGTACAGTGAAGCAATCCTCCATGCTTTTCACTTCCCTCATGACCTTTGCATCATTTGCAAACATATTCAGGTTGGATTCCATACTCTCAGGCAAGTCATTTACTTCAGTCAAAAAGAGTAATGGTCCAAGAGCTGAACCCTGTGGCTCTCTGTTGGTCACCTCTACCAATTTTGAAATGACTCCTCTAACATGCATCCTTTGCTCCCTTCATTTCCATTTAAAGAATCTTCTAACATTCAAAGGAGTTTTCCCATTATTTCTGTCTGTTGATCTTGCATTTTAATCAGTGTCACATACTTTCTGGCAGTCTAAATACAAACAATCCACTCAGCCTTCCCTTTTCTCTAAGGCAGAGCTCACTCTCTCATAGAAATTTAAGAAGTCTTACACACAAACTTTCTTCAGCTCTCTTATACTAACATACTCCAATTACTACCACACCTCTCTCCAACTTTATCATCTCCTATTTGGTCAACCTCTCTCATACCACATACTGTCTTCAAATATTTCATTTTCAACACATCCACCCTTTTCTTTACATCAGGCCTCACATTCATACAACAATGACGAGACTATCAGACCATCAAACATACATGTCTTTACATCTCTTTCCACACATTTCTCAATACATTCAAGACCTTTGCCCCATCACCCACACTATGACTCACCAGCTCCCATGGTTCCATTTGCTGACATATCCACCCCTAAGTATCTAAAACACTCCAATTTCTTTAAGTCCTTGCAATTCAATTACCTGTCTCACTTCACTCCTGAACATAATACCCTTGCTTTAATTCACATTTACTCTTGCCTTTCTTCATTTACATACCAGCTTCCACAGTATCTCACCCATACTTGCCACTGGTGCAGTATCATCTGCAAATGGTAATCAATTCCCCCAACATACTACAGACCCACTCCAAGATCCTTTCATTAACCTCTCTCATCACTCCATCCATAAATATTAAACAGTCATGGAAACATAACACACCCCTGTCTCCTCACACATAAACCTTACTCTTTGTGTGTGTGTGTGTGTGTGTGCTTGGGTGGCAGTGTACTGTATGTAGAAACTAACAAAGATGAAAAAAATAAAATATACATGAATTTGGAAGCACAGCAATGATATAAAGCAATGATATAACCTATGAATAAGTACTGTTTTACTCTAATCACAATATATTCTATTAACAATTCGATTCTGTGTGTCATAAGAATATAAATTGCAACTTAGAAATGAAACAGACAGGAATGCTTAAGTGAGAATGTGAAATTAAATAAAATACTAGCTAAAAAAAACGAGCACTGTATTTATTGGTGCGAACATAGGAATATCTTTGATACCAGTAGAAGTGAGGCAAGCATATATTAAGAACTAGGTTCACAGGAGTCAAAAGTTTACAATTAAAGGGTGAGATCTGCTGGAAAAGTACATTTATGGAATGCTGTCATGACCATCATGTTAAAAGATGTTGGGCAAGCCTCTCCATTTAGTTGTTGAAATGCAGAGCCTCCTGTACAATCTTCTAAAACATTGGGCATGGCACAACTGACCCATACCTTCACTGAAAAAATTTCTGACAGCAACAATCACTGACATGGTAAAAAACTAAAAATCATACTATTCAGCCCTAGATTTTTTTTTAAAGCAAGCTAGCTAAATACTATAATCCTTTGACCAGTACCATAATACTTACTACAAATTTGCAACTTTATTTACTTTTTCTATTACTGTATATACACAGTGTCTATTACAAACACAGTCTGTTTCGTACTTGATGGCAATATTTTGAGCATTAACACCTTGAAAAACTTTGTGTGCAAGTGAATAAGAAATAAGACTATAGGCTTTCAAAATCAAACACAGTTCCTTCTTTATAACCCCTGCCACCACTTGAGGACTAGTACATTACCTGAACTCAACTAAAAAGCCAGCTCTAAGGACTTAGAAGCTGCAGAACAAGAAATTTCTATGACTGATAAAAGATTTGTCTAAAGCCTCACAGGAAGAAAGCTTCTAGTCATCTAGAAGCACAAAAAGAATAAGTTTCAAGTACATGACAGGCTGAGGAACAGCACCAGTGAAAACATACAAAATAAATCACCATGTTTCTGAAGTACACACAGCTATATTCAGGAGGTTTAATTGAATACTTTGAACCTGGATGTTATAATCTGTGCTGGTGATCAATAAAGCTTAAAAATATCACAGTTCTTTAGTAGCTAAGCCTGTTACCTTAGCATATCTGGTTAACTATAAAGAAAAATCAGATCATTATTACTACAGAAAACACAGTATCAACTCAAAATATTTAGGACCAAATGGTCTACTGCTGTTTGCAATCCTTTGTAAAACCAGAGTATGAACCACTACCTGAAATTCTGAAATAACTATCAAAGTCACCCAACAAAATCAAAGTCAATAATCACCTACTTATCACAATGAAACAGAGTACTGTACTCTTCCTCAAGCAGCAGCTTTTCTCATAACCCTGTGGATTATGCTGAAACTTTGTGCGTCTTGAATACAATCACTGGGCACTGCTCACAAACAAAGATAATAATTGTGCTCATACAATCACTGGCACTGCTCACAAACAAAGATAATAATTGTGCTCTGAACTTAAGATTAGCCAGAGAATAATCATTTTAGAGTGGATCCTACAAGTGTAATCAATGAGAACTATTTGAAATCAATTACAACATGGGCAATATATACACCAAAATAAATAATGTGAAGTATATGGACCAGTGGTGGCCATCCTGGGGCTCAACAGAGCGATGGAACACAGTTTCCATGGTCACTGCAAGACTGGTTTCCATACATTTTAGTTCCCTGGGAGATCCATAATTTCCATGCACTATGACTGAAGTTTGGACTTCGTATG
>JAYMFT010336151.1:0-39093 GCA_038088735.1 Panulirus argus
GCTGGTTGATTGGCTGCCTCCCTGGATGGCTGGTTGATTGGCTGCCTCCCTGGATGGCTGGTTGATTGGCTGCCTCCCTGGATGGCTGGTTGATTGGCTGCCTCCCTGGATGGCTGGTTGATTGGCTGCCTCCTTGGATAGCTGGCTGGTTTTCTGCCGGCCAGGATGGGAGGCTGGCTGACTGGCTTCCCGTCAAGCTTGTTGACTGCCTTCTTGGCGTGTTTGGTTGGCCGTATTCCTGGCGGCTGCCTCACTGCAGTTGGCTAGCGGTAATGATGAACTGCCAGTGTACGTAAGTATACAACATAGAGATATACTTTATGCTTAGGATGATAAGTCAGAGATCCTCTCATAATTACCCCTTGAGCACGACCCTTGGGTATGATGGCCGGACACTTTTAAGGTTCAGGCCGCCATACCCAGTGGTCGTACCGTCGTGTCCAAGAACTCTAATAAACTCCTGTCTGACTGCATATACTTTAGGATTTAGGTGTAACGACAGAAGCTGGAGATGAGGTAAGTTTTTTTTTTTTTTGTGGGAAGTGCTTCATAAATTTCACCATTTTACCTTTCATGCCTAGCAGGTTGTGTGTGTGTGTGTGTGATGGGGAAGACTGGGGAAAGGTGTGCGAGTCGTGTGGTTCCGTGAGACCTTTCCTCGCCTCACTTCAAGTATGTGGACACGAGTGTCTCTCGTCTCTCATTATGACCCTCATTATGGGTATGGTGTGGGTGTTAGTATACCATTATGTAAATTCTTAGGGTTTTCGTGTGGGTTGCAGGAGACCTCCGTGTAGACCAGTGGGTTTTGGTTTACGTTTTAAGGGCACCCTTGATTTACATCATCATCATCATCCTGGGAGACAGGGTTGTGGCAGAACTATGCCCAAGGCAGGTTGCTGCTCATGACAGGTCCCATTTCAGGACAGGTCACAGTTTGAGACAGGTCACTGTCCAAGATAGGTCGCAGTTCAAGACAGGTGACGGGTCAAGACAGGTCACAGTTCAGGACAGGCCACAGTTAAGACAAATCCCTATTTTAGGACGGGTCATAGCACGACATCCAGAGGGAGTAAACGAAGGCCGACTCGCCTCCTGTCGTAAGGAAAATCATAATATTCCCAGAGCATGGAATCAAAAAAGATAGACACTCGAGTCTATGCTAATACCTGACCTCGCTCACAGTGGAAGTATATGACGTACAACAACATTTTATCCAACTCCTGCAGGAGAGATGCATTGCATATCTGACAGATTTTTTTTTTTCATTTTTTTTTTTTCTTTTTGGCATTGAATTCAGAGAAGCATAGCAAATATTGGCAACCCTGAGGGCACTCAGGGTATTCATTCACGTTTAAATGCGAAGAAAGACTCGTCTTTTAATCATAGGATAGTCGAGGATTTACTTGAAGGCCTGATCAATGATGCGTGTTCCAAGTGATCTGCTGCTTGAGTTGCACGAGGCGTCGTTCAGAATAGGAGAAAACAAAAATGTATTTTTTACAGTACATAGGAGTTGATTTCTTTCACTGTTGCAGATGAGAAACGAACTTACTGTTTTGTACAGACGTCTTAGGTGATTAAGAGGGTAAGTGGCAGTTTGAGGACGTATTAGACATACTTGGTGAACTTGTTCAGCTTACCATCAGCACAAGATTTGTCCAGCTTAAGGGAACCTGGTCAGCTTATCACCATCACCAACTGTGTCAAGCTTAGGGGAACCTGGTCAGCTTACCGCCAGCACCAGCTGTGTCAAGCGTATGACCAACGAAGGTTGAGATTTGGCCTTGGCCTGCAGGACCAGGCTTTCGGGTCAGTGTGCAGAGGCGGTAAGTTGGGTGTGGCCCCGGGTCTGGTCGGGTGTTGCTTGGGAGGGCTGGGGGCATGGTCCCCAGTCTGGTCGGGTATTGGCTGAGAGGGCTAGGGGTGTGGCCCTGAGTCTGGTCGGATGTTGCCTGGGAGGGCTATGGGAGTGGCCCTGGGTCTGGTCGGGTGTTGACTGGGAGGGATGGGGGAGTGACCCCGAGTCGGGTCGGGTGTTGCCTGGTAGGGCTGAGAGTGTGGTCTCGGGTCTGTTCGGGTGTTGGGTGGGAGGGTTGGGGGCGTGGCCCTGGGTCTGGTCAAGTGTTGGGTGGGAGGGCTGGGGGCGTGGTCCCGGGTCTGGTCGGGTGTTGGCTGAGAGGGGTAGGGCGGGGCGAGTCTGTCCTCCGGGACCCGCTCATACCTGGGTGACCCGGTAAGTTACTCACTTCAGAACCTTATATCCCGTGGCTGTAATACTGCACTGCACTCCTCGACCAGATTGACCCATCGTGTGTGTGTGTGTGTGTTTTCGCGGCTTTCGTTCTGTCTTTTATATAAAGTTAGACCATAATTATCTAGCACTAGGGCACGTTCTGTACAGTTGCGATGTGTGGCAGTTGTGGTGCTTGGCAGGTGTAATGCCTGGCAGGTGTGGTGTGTGGCAGGTGCGGCGCCGGCATCACCACCAACTCTGGCCTGGATGGCCTCCGGAGGCAAGTAGCGGGACCGTCAATTTTAAGCCATATTGATCTGGAAGCTACTGGCCGAGACACTGGCCCGTCCTCTGGCCAGGCGGGGGGCACTACTGACCCGTCCCCTGGCCAGGCGAGGGCCACCATTGACCCGTCCCCTGGCCGGGTGGGGGCACCACTGGCCCTTTCTCTGGCCAGGTGAGGGGCACCACTGGCTCGTCCCCTGGCCAGATGGGGGCACTACTGACCCGTCGCCTGGCCAGGTGGGGAGCACCACTGGGCCTTACGAGAATAAGGAGGGGAGTGGGGAGCCTGCTGGGGAGGGAAGTGACCAGAAAAGTGGAAAAGCGGGCCTGTAGTTGCCTAACAAATAGATCACCAGTGGCAAACCCGGTGACATGCGATGCCTCGATGATCAGGTCTCCTCTTTGTATCGAGCTTATTCCTCCTCAGTTCAGCAAGAGACTGGACTTACCCCTCTTCAGTTCCTCAGGAGGACTTGACTTGCTCCTCGTCAGGTCCTCATGCCTCTGTATGACGGTGATGGGAATACACAGCGAAGCCTTCTCATCGTATGTCCGTGATGCCAGAATTGATTTGATTGAAACTTAACTGCTTGAAGACCCTTGGAGACGACAGATGTTTATCGCTGTAGGTTCTTAGTGGGCCCACCCGACATGGACGTGCTCCTCAGTGGAGATGAATTTAAGCATTTTTTGATGTTGGGGGGAAATGTGGGACTAGGAGGGTCCGTTGTTGCTGTGGTCGCGGCCCTTCCCTTACCCCACAGTTGGTGGAGATCACATTCATTTCGTCACTCTCCATTGGGAATATGACGAGTGATAAGATATCGCATGTGATTTGTTATGTTTCATTCGGAATGTATGAATAATAATATAGCGTATCTAATTTGTTAATTTCCATTCGCAGTTGGATGAATACATCAGTGATAGGATTTACACACACACACACACACACACACACGCTTGAGCAGTTCTGTAGCTCAATGTGA
Source organism: Panulirus argus (assembly GCA_038088735.1). Lineage (NCBI taxonomy): Eukaryota > Metazoa > Arthropoda > Malacostraca > Decapoda > Palinuridae > Panulirus > Panulirus argus. Next base: position 3,508 of record JAYMFT010336151.1, read on the forward strand.
GAAAGAAGACCGTATCCCTATTTACACCTGTCATAGTGTGCGTCGTGAGGCCGCGGATCTCAAGTTCAGCTTTAAACGACCATGGCAAGACAACATTTCTTTTTGTGTGTGTTACTAAAGGGTTTTATGGATGAGTGAGAGATCAGAAGCTCTTTCCCAATCATCGTACTTCTTTCCCGCAAGCCTCTCTCGTCAGATAATCCCTGGGAAGCTTGGGTGGTGGTGGTGGGAGGTAGTCTCCTGACGGAGGTGGAGGCTGGGGGGTCCCCTTCACCGGTGCGGGTAAAACGCTTCAAAAAATAATTTTACAGATGCATCGTATGTGGTATGGGAAGGAGAGAGAGAGAGAGAGAGAGAGAGAGAGAGAGAGAGAGAGAGAGAGAGAGAGAGATCTGTTCCCCTGGTGGCGACGCGGTGACAACTTAAACACCAGAAGCTGCACACGACCGCTTGTGGGGAGGGGGAGCCACCAACACTGATCTTCAAGAGGTGGAAAGTTATTGGGACTGTCTCTCCAGCAGAGCATGTATCAGACTCAGAGAGTTGGGGTTTTGTCGGGTGTGTATGTATGTGTGGAGCCCAAAAACAGTCCAAATCTCAACGTTGTCACTCTGTAGAAGTTCTCCAAGACCCAGTAGGCTTATCGGGTCTCCCGAAGGATCCGACCTTACTTTATGATGCTTTCGGAGGTCTACCCCCACAGCTGGGTCTGGGACCTTACCTTACCTATACTCTAAAATGGTTTCGGAGGTCTTCCTACTCTTCAGCTGGGCCTGTACTTTCCCTTATGTATACCTTACGATGGTTCCGAAGGTCTTCTCACCCAAGAGGTCGGTTCGCGACCAAGCAGACATGCTGCTACGCTGAAACAGCGGGAAGACAAGTGTTATGTCCACGGCTGTAAAGGTCATTGTATTAACCATGATGACCCTTAGCTTTGGCAATACGGCAACGTTTGGTTAGAATACGGGTGGAACGTGACACATTTTTGCAGTTCCGGAACAGTATGCAATTATGTGGCGGCTAATTATTGTGCGGCTGTTGTAAACATCTGTCGCAGCCAACTCCAAAAATAGAATGGTGCAGGAGAGTAGGATTTGTTTTTAAACGAGTATGTCATGAACAGACGCTTTCCCAGTGAATGCCAAATGCATTTCCAGTGGTTCAGGGTTATCATGCATTTCCAGTAGTTTGAGGTTATCCTGCGTTTCCAGCCGTTTTGAGGCTATCTTGCCATCTCGTTTTGATAACGCGGTTGACTGGAGTCATCCTTACGAAGAAGGAAAATGGCTTGTGTTCCGAGGCCTGACCTCTGCAGTGATACAAGAGACGTGGATATAAATTGAAAATATACGCATTCAAATATATACCAAAATGGATATGATTGTTTTTTAGTTTGGAGAGACTTATTTTGCACAAGTATCATGTATTAAAGCCTGTCATCGGGTGAGATCAAAGAGTCACGCCGTGTGGTTCTACTTTGTGTTATAGAATTAACATATGTTGATATGTTTTAGACTAAACATTTCACAGACTTAACATACATTGATGTCCGTTAACATAAACATTTCAGGGTCCTGTAGTGTGTGTCTCCCCTACCGGACGAGGTCTGTACACTTGTTGCTCTTTCCATAGCATTAGTTTACAACAGTCTTTCTTAGCAGTAGTTTACAACTCACTTTTAGCTGTAGTTTACCACAGTCTTTCTTAGCAGTAGTTTTTAACTGTTTCTTAGCAGTAGTTTTTAACTGTTTCTTAGCAGTAGCTTACAACTTTCTTTCTTAGCAGTAGTTTACAACTTTCTTTCTTAGCAGTAGTTTACAACTGTCTTTCTTAGCAGTAGTTTACAACTGTCTTTCTTAGCAGTAGTTTACAAAATTCTCAGGAGTTATTTACAACTTTCGTAGCAGTAGTTTACAACTTTCTTAGGAGTTGCTTACAACTTTCCTAGCAATAGTTTTCACGTTTCTTATCAGTAATTTACAAACTTCCTTCTTAGCATTAGTTTACAAATTTCTTTAGCAATAATTTACAGCTTGCGTAGCAATAGTTTGCATTTTTCTTTCGAAAAGTTAATAGATTTCTCACCAGTAGTTTACATCTTTCATTGCATTAATTTACGTTTCTTTCTCAGCAATGGTTTACAACATTCAAGAGTAAGGTAGACACATGACTTGCTTGGAGAAATACTTGCAGCATTGTGACCTCTGTAGTCAGATGACCTGGCGTCTTAGTGCTCTTCCTGTGAGGTCATCACTTGACCACACATTTTCCCGGAGGGTGAGGTGACCTTTCACCATATGCTTGGTCACGTGGACTGAGAACACATCAGTCGTGCACTGACACACACGCCGAACACTCAGTTAGATGGCCTTAAGACATAAACTAAGTCATTTTCTTGGATCATAACACCTGTGTTCTGTAAACGTTATATGAGTTTACATGTTTTTCTTAAGACATAATCTTTTTAATCTTTTTTTGACCCGTAAGATACTAGAAACTTGAAGCAGTACGAGTTTACAACGTGAGGGATTTTGTCATCGTCAATCTGGTGATTCTGTGGCAATTGATGGGCCCCAATGGAGATGTGTAGTCGTAGGTATAGGGCCACCACCAACCCATGATTTGTGGTAGAGACCCATCCATGTGTGTTAGTGTACTCTGTCATCCAGGATATGTGTGGGTACTGGCACCGCCTTGCGGTAGCACCGACCCATGGTTCTCGGTAGAGGCCCATGATCGTTTCCACAGCACACACTGTGGGCCAAGAGATGGGTGGACACAAGCGCCATCGAAACATGGTGCTTGGTAGTCCATGATCGTGTCCGTAGCCCACACTGTGGGCTACAAATTTTCCAGAGTTCACGACCAAATTGAAGATTGCGTCTTCTAATTGTACTGTTATAGCGACACGCCCTCACTAAGGCAAACAGGCCGTTCCTGGAAAGCCTGGACCCTCGCTGGGGTGCGACCGTGCACCCCCAACATTCCACGGAAGTGTACAGGTCCCGAAGACTTCACCAGGTAGGTATTCACTCGGCATTTATAAGGAATTCACCAGGTCGTGTACACCTGCACGCCCCTGAACCAAGGCTAAGAAGTTTAATGTGTTAGTAAACACAGTTGGTGGAAGTCAGGGGCTGTACCAGACTTTCCCTTTAACTTTATAATTGATGAGTGTAATTTACATTTTCGATATGTACAGATATTATTGCTGTCATCATAAGGCCTCATCGTTTAGAAGTAAATATTGTGATGCATATTATCTTCCGTTATCAGTAATATCGTCTTTTATTCGTTAATTAACTTAGTTGATACATACAGTTGCTTCCCCAGTAACATTCAGGAAATTGATATGAACCTATTAACTTTAAATCAGTTGGTTCCAAACCTGTCTCTTGCATTTTAGAGTGACTGGTTGTTTACACTTAAGGGATTATGTTTTATTGCCTTGAATGGTTCTAGATTCTTATGTTAACACACAGGAGGCGAGGCATTCTGCAGGAGGCGAGGCATTCTGTGGTGCAGACCTAATGTTAACGTACGATTGCTCTCATAACTACAAATAGATGATTGTTAATGGAAACTGACGGAGTTGAACATGTTCTACTTTTAGACGCGCTTGCGTCTGTCGCTTTAGGGAGGTAGCGCCAGGAACAGGCGAGTGACCCTTCAAGAAGAATGACTCCCATGGCCCCTACCCTCTGCTCTCACTTTCATAAAGTGATAACACAGGAGGGAAGGATTTCCACCCTTCCTCTATCCCCTTAGCTCCCTCCCCACACAATCACCTTGTGCAACACGCTGGAGGTAATTGGGTAGTATTCTTTCCACCCCTATCTCCCCTGGGATGAGAAGTTCGACATTCTCCCGAGATGTCTGGGAGAGATGGACCTAAACGGGTCAGGCCAGGTGAGTTAGTAACTTGTGCCTCGTCGTACATTTGTATGCTGGGAGGGTACTGTGTCGGGTGCGACCTGAGGTGGAACACCAGGACGAGGTTAACTACTCCATTAACCTTCCTGGCTTCTGCCTGGTGTTAAGGTGGAAGACGTGGCTGATATGTTATCTGTTTATATCCGTTCTTATATTTTGTCCCCCCCTAAAAAAAATATATATAAGATTTTTATTAATTTGTGATTTTTGTTTGAGGTTTTATTGTTATTTTTTTGCCAGTATGGTTTTTGTTGTGCGATTTACTGTATTGCTGTGGTGGCATTGTTTTCTGTCGTGGTAGGGATACAACCTTGACCTTTGACCTGTCAGACCCATTATATATTGCCCGGGCGTAATCTCTCCGACACTGGGAGGAGGAGGAGGAGGAAAAAGGAAGAAAATTTTTATTGACCTGACTGTCGGAATCAGGTCAGAGCTCAGGTCATCAAACTTAAGGTTCACATACTTCTGCTCAAGGGTCGTATACCCTGGTGCCCAAGGGTCGTGCCTTGGTGCTCATGGGTCGTGCTCAGGGGGTGAAGAAACCGTACATAACTGGCTCATTGATCCAGCAGCATTTCCTCCGTGAGCACCACACTGGTACTCGTACTTCCTGAAGCATACCAATATCTCGGGTATTATATAACCCCTTACTTCGGACGCCCCTCTTCCTGCCAGCACCAAAACCGTGAGTTTTTGTCCATAAACATAGGAACTGATTAACGCGTTTGTATATATATCTTAACCATGTACATTATATCAGGAGAGGAGCTTCCATAATTCAGAGGCAGCGATATATAGTTGTACAGGCCACTCTGTGGGGAGACAACACGATAATGCTGTGAGATCACACGCTATTCACAGCTCTGATCACGCGGGTGGGTCATGTCCGTATGCAGCGTACACCTGTGAGTCGTGTTGCATTCGTCCTCTTGTATTCGTGCGGTATGTTTCGTATGCAGACGCACACTGAACACCAAGACGAGGCACGTATGCCTTCATTCCTGTGCGTCCGTGCGGAACCTCCCGGGCGTCAGGCTGTAAACACCCGAAACGCACCAGCGGGTTGCATGTTTTGTCTAACGTTCACGGTGATTTAATACTAGTGTGTTGAAGTTAGTGTGTGAGCCGAGCAGGGTGCTGTTGCTGCCGACGGTGGAGGAGGCTGCTGCCTCTCCTCCCGCGGCTCTGGCAGGTGCACGACGAAGAGAGGCAGGGAGGGAGGGAGGGAGGTGGGGATGGTTGTAATTAGGTCAGATGGAACACCTGTGCAGGGGAACATCACCCTTGGGGAGTGATTAACTGGCCCGTGTACGAGGAGGAGGCGTGGCTAACACGTGTGCTGGTGAGAGTTTCATGAGGCGGCGCGTGCATGTGTTCCTCGCTGGAGATTAGCCCCTTCAGCATGACACTACGACGTTTGGATGTGATGGCGTGGTCTTTGACCTGACCCCTTCACGTTCAGGTCAAAGGCTCACGCTATCTTACCCAAGGGCCGAACCTTCGTGCTCGAGGATCGAACCGTCGCTGAATAGAACATTCGAGTTGAGCGGTACGAGTGGGCTTTGAGGGCTTGAACACCTCTGGTGACCGGTAACCAACAGGGATTGATTGAGTTAGATATGTACACATGATCAAGGCGGCCCTCTCCTTGGGCGGGAGGTGGCAGGAGGGAGTGGGGTGCAGGCAGCTCCTGCGGCACCCACTGAGCCAGGAATCGACCGTTCACTCGTTATAATTGTCACGAAAACCTCATATTAGGATTGTTAAAAGGCGGTAGTCAGGTGTTTTGATATGTGGGAGGCCTTGGGGTATGGTGGGAGGGATGAGGTGGTGTAGATTCGTAGCTGGTGGTATGGTTGGAGGGACAGGTGGTGTAGAGTGGCCAGGGAGGTTGATGGACAGAGGAAGGTTGCGTCGAGAGCGGCAAGAGTCAGGAGAGGAGTTTTGGGACGGGTGGCCGTCTGGCTGGCTGTAGGCGACTTGGTTCATGTTAGGTCTGGACGCGGCTGTCGGCGATGTAGGGGCCACTGACTGATGCTCATTGTTGTTGTGCGTCAGAGTGTGAGAAGACCCGACCTGTTTTTTAACAAGTCTTCATCGAGACCTTTAACAAAAGACAAGAAAAAATATCTGTAAATAACGAGAGTAGCGAAGACAAGAAGAGGAATTATTATGTAAGAGGAGTTGGAAAACCTGACTTCTTTTTTTCAAAGTTTGGTCGAAGCTGTTATGAAAGCTACTTGGGTATTGAGTTCCTGAGCTCTGCGGTGCAAGGAAAGGAACAAGACATCCCAACGGCCCCACCCTTCAGTTGCCAGCGGCCACACAGTAGTCATGTGACGTGCTGGCTTGCTGGGTATTACGTGGTCTAGCTAATGGCGGGGACACACAAGCAACCCCGTCTCGGGAGAAGAGACCGAAGTAATATCTATAGAAGAAGAGAAGGGAATTGAACATTGCGGCGTAGGGCGAGTGGGGGTCAAGTGTTTGTTTTACTTGTTCAAACTTTTCTCATACTTCATGTGTTTGTTCCTCATTCTTCATGATTATAGTGAGGGGTCCCTGGAAAAATGTGTTGGGGCAACTACCCAAATTTGGAGCATGTGTTTGCCAGCACCTGAATGGTGGTGTAGGCGTTCCTCTCTTTGGGTGGTGGGCTGGTTGACTGGTATGCCAACCATCGATTACTTTATGGATGTTTTGGTTAGAAAGTGGTGGTAAAAGTGGTGACATGTGGAGAGGTTGACGTTAGTTGTAGTGGTGATTGTGGTCAAAAGTGGTGTTTATGATGGTGCTCATATAGTGGTGTTACCACTGACTTGGCATTGTTGTTTTTGGTAACGTTGTAATGATGGTGGTGGCAGTAGTGGTGTTGGTAACGGTGTGGTGATGTTTGGTAGTGGCGTTTATATTGGTGGAGTTGTTTGATATGATAGTGGTTGTGAGGGTTTAATGACCCTTACTGATGTTCAGGGTGTGATGATGGTAGTAGTGGTAGATGGTGGTGGTAGTGGTGGTGGACAAGGTAATGTTGACGGTATTTGATACGTGGGTGGTGTTGGTGTGTTGGAGGGGTAGTAGTAGTAGCAGCAACAGCAGTAGGCGGGGCGGGGCGGGGCGGGGCTGGTAGAGGCGCCGAGTGCGGGTGCAGCAGCAGGAGTGACGGGGTGCGGGCCTGGGCGTGGCTCCCTGAATCAATACCAGGACCCCAACCTCCCCTCCCGCCCCTGCTGCCCTACCTCACTCCTGGTCCACGCCCACTACCACTACCCCTGCTGCCTTACCTCACTCCCGGCCCACCACCACCACCACCCCTGCTGCCCTGTCTCACTCCCGGCCCACTACCACCCCTGCTGCCCTACCTCACTCCTGGCCCACCACCACCACTCTTACTGTCCTACCTCATTCCCGGCCCACTACCACCTCTGCTGCCCTGCCTCACTCTTGGCCCACCACCACCCCTGCTGCCCTACCTCACTCCCGGCCCACCACCACCCCTGCTGTCCTACGGCACTCCTGGCTCACTATCACCTCCCCTACTATCCTACCTCACTCCCGGCCCACTACCACCCCTGCTGCCTTACCTCACTCCTGGCCCACCACCACCACCCCTACTGTCCTACCTCACTCTCGGCCCACTACCACCCCTGCTGTCCTACCTCAATCCTGGCCCACCACCACCACCTCTGCTGCCCTACCTCACTCCCGGCCCACCACCACCCCTACTGCCCTACCTCACTCCCGGCCCACTATCACCCCTGCTGCCCTACCTCACTCCTGGCCCACCACCACCCCTGCTGCCCTACCTCACTCCTGGCCCACCACCACCCCTGCTGCCCTGTCACACTCCCGGCCCACCACCACCCCTGCTGCCCTACTTCGTTTCTGGCTTCCCACCACCCTCCTGCTGCCTTCCCTCAGTCTTGGCTCACTACCACCATTCCCTACATCACTCTCAGCCCACGCCTACACCCACCACCACCACTCCCGCTGCTGTGCCTCAGTTCCGGTACACGCCCACCAATACCACCACCCCCACCCCCACCCTTGCTTCCCCACCTCTCTATTGGCCCACCACCACCATCCTTGCTTCTTCACGTCTCTGTTGGCCCACCACCATGTACTTTTTTTTTTATGTTGAAGGCTCCAGTCACGGACAAAAGTCCACATCAAGGCCGGTCCTTAATTGAAATATAGAGAGAATTATGAAACGGAAAAAGTAAAGACTAGGGAACGTGTTTACGAATTTTTAAGAAAGTGAAAGACATTTTTTTTTTGAGAAATCCCAGTTCATAGTTATAGGGAAAGACATGGGAAGGTAGAGAGTTCCAAAGCTTTGGCGTGTAGGGAAAGAAGCAGGTATCAAAACTTGCTGCCCTACCTCTGTACCGACCCACACACACCCTGACAGCCTACTCAGTCTGTTGTTTCTGTCTTCTCTGCCATATCTCCTTGTCACCCTACGAATCTAACCCACCCTAGTCATTCACGTGCCTACTGTCAGCCGCTATAGCCCACCCTGGCTATCCACGAGCCCACTGCCATACCACAAACCCGCACTTGCCTGTTGTCTACGACTCTGACCCACCTTGGTTTCCTGTGTACCCACTACCGGCCACTGTGGCCCACCCAAGTTGCTTATCAACCCACTGCCGGCCACTGTAACTGAGTTAGTTTGGTGTCTGCCTCCAAATATTATACCCTATAGGTAAACGTCATATCTTCAATTATTGAGTAACGCAAAGAGGATGAACAGCTAGATTTGCTGTGAGCCGGCTGCCGGTCCAGAACTCCAGCAGATGCCCGCATGATTCATGTGTAGCGGGGCTCGCCACTCTCCGCAGCACTGCATTAGTAATACATATATTTATGACTGTCTAATGGATACATTCATACAGTATTGTGGGGATAAGTGATTGGAAATGGCATTGCGTGATTATATATTATTGAGTCCTCTATGTATGAATATATATATATATATATATATATATATATATATATATATATATATATATATATGTATAATAAATAGCCTTGCGTGTTTATATATTACTGAGTGTCTTGTGTATGAATTTATATATGTATAATAGCCTTGCGTGTTTGTATGTTATTGAGAGTTCTATCTGTGGCTATATATGAAGGATTAGATTCATTATGGTCGGTCCGGGGCAACCACAGGACCCGTTGAGGTGGGTGTCTTGCGGGGGCGCGCCTTCCCCAGGAGCGCGAACGTCTTTTACCGGTGGATCGTCTGGGCTGTTGGACCATGGAGCTCACACGCTGATGGACTCGTGACGCACCGGCTCTTAATCCTCTGCACGCTGGGAAAAGTAGAGGAATCATGAGTGTGAAGGGTCTCCTGCAGTATGATACTAACGGGTAAAAACCCAACGGACTTCCTCCATTAACAGTAATACGCCCAGGTTGCGCGAAACGTATCTCATCACCTGGCCTTAGGGTTTTGAGAGGGTTGTAGAAAACATGCCCACGCACTCACACCAGGACCAGACACCTAGAACTCCGTCTGTATGAAGAAATGAAAACACCATTAGCTTTAAGCATCCACGGACCGAAAATCAGTACTCTGGTCTCGTCTAGATTTGGAACTGACGTCACTTCACCCCACTCCACAAAGGAGAATGCAAAGCAGTCCCAAAAACCTACTGACCATTGATACTGCACAGTATTAAAATCTTTGAGACCGTTTCAATATGTAAGGTGACTGACCTTATAGAACCGACTAATCTACGTAACCCAGGACAACGTTGCTTCATGGCGGGAAGATCTTGCCTCTCCCCATTGCTTGACCACTACGATAGATTTGGAGAAGCGCTGGAGAACAAACAAGATGCTGATGATGTATAGTGACTTTGCAGAAAAACTTTCATAAATATTACCATGGTGTCAGAGAACACAAAATGCGCTAGAATTAAGTAACCGGGATAATTGCTAGATGGGTATGCACATTATTAATTAGGAGATCGTAACACGTTGTTGTAAGTCAGGCTATTTTCAGAGTTCCACGGGGGAAGAAGATATCTGTTCTTGAAGGAATTGTATCCCAAATTCTTCTGTTCTTCGTATGGTTACGAGTCAGTTTCATATCCTTTGCCATCAACACAGGACGCTACAAGTAGAAAACAGCCATCCGTTGGGTCACGGAAAACATGCTGCCTCTGGTATGGGAAGTGTAGAGGCATATATAACAGTACATACATCATAACCGGTCAGATGCAGACACCATCATATCTCTATTGAAGAACATGAGAGACCTCCAAGTAATAAGGTCCGACGATCTTAACCTTCATTGATCAAAACAAGGCAACAGTTGCTTCTTCCATAAAAGAGTTGAAGGCTGGAGATTGCGGACCTTCAAGACAAGAAAGGAAAGATCATTGATGACATTCACCTAGACACTGATACTCTCACGAGTAGAATACTTGTGTGTTCTGACATCATCTTTCAGGGTGGGCGAAATTTCAGAGTCAGTGTGGAAAAATTTTTGCGAATCGTACTGTCGCCGTAAAGGATCCGAGTTGCTGGAAACGACTGAAATCACTGAGGCTGTACTCGCTGGAGCGCAGACGGAGGAGAGACGTCATAATTTACATGTGGAAAAATCCTGAAAGGCATCGTTGCCAACTTTCTCTCAAAAATATTTCCACATTAGCACAACAGACATGGAAGACCGCAAGATACTGCCCGTGAAATCAAAAGTTATACTAAGCACAACAAAAGAAAACACCTTGTTGCCCGTTGACATTAGGGGCGCTGTGGGATGTACAGTGGAGAATGTTAAGTGGACCCCTGGATAAGGATTTACAGAGTGCACCAAGACCAGCCAAGCTGTGGTGGTTACGCTGGTCTCGCGAGCTGCGACCTCCAAGAGCATAGTCGACCCAACTCAGCAGTTTTGACTCGGCCCAAGTTGTTGTTGGTGTAGAAGACCTCCGAAGTCAGCGTCAGGTAAACTGAGCCGCGGAGGTAGAGAACAGACCCCGAAACTAGCGTAGGGGGTACAGTCAAAGACCTCCTCCAGTGCATCCTTGACAGCATTTGAAGAGATGGCCTTGTGGCGGGCGGGCCTCGCTGGAAGGAGCCTGGAAGGTCTTGGGCCCCAGGTGTAAGTTGTAATGGTTTCTACAGTGGTTAGGTGAGGCGAGCAGTCGGCCGGGGCCTGGTGTGGCCTTGCGACCTGTCAGGTCAGGAGGGAAGTATTTCCGTGTCCAGTTCCGGGAGAAGCTCCTCCATAACTTGCTCAGTAATGTGTTATGATGCATCCCCCGTGGCTCCGCTCCCGAGAGTGAAGGTTAAACATTTCTGCCGCGAGTCTTGGTAACTTGGCTCGGCAACTGAAGTTCTGGTAGCAGAGAGCAGGTGTGTGTGGTGTGGGGCCGGGAGCATATGTTTGGTGGTGATGGTGGAAGGGGTCGGGTGTGTAGTGGCGATGTGTGGTGGTGGTGGTGGTGGTAGAGGGCAGGTTCGTGGTGTTAGTGGCTATGGGGGTAGGAGATAGTTTTATAGTGGCGGTGGTGGTGGAAGGTAGGTGTGTGGATGGGGTGGTAGTGGTATCTTTGTAGGACGTCAGTACAGAAGGATAGTCTTGGTTCAGTATCGCGTTCCTCACCACGTCAAAGAATTTCCCATTTTCCAGATGATGACATCCTTAATCTCCTTAGTTGTAATTCCTACGCTTTTCTTCCCTCATGGTACTCTGTTCCCTCCTCAGTTGGAACTCTGTATATGTTACGTCCTTGATAAATGTTTGGTGCGTGTCTTTGCCGTCCTTACTGAGTGTCTGGTGCGTCCCGTCCTTTCCGAGTTCCTGCTACGTGCCGTCCTTACTGTGTGTCTGGTGCGTCCCGTCCTTACTGATTGTCTGGTACGTGCCATCCTTGTTGTCGTCTCCACATCTTTTACCATGCCGTTTGTCTCTTGGTTTCTACATAACACTTTTTCCTCTCCAGCTTCCTGTATCCTTTTTTTCGCTTTTGCAGCTGGCTTTTGTTTCTCAAGTCCAGTATTTTAGCTAGAGTGTGGCAGCTTGTGAGCCAGGGTTATGGCTGCAGCGGGAGGGTCGGAGCCTCTCCCAGGTGCTCTTGCCTGCAGAGTCAGGTGTGGTGGTGGTGGGGGCAGGCGGTGGTGGTGTTGATAGGGGGGGTAAGCGTGTGAGGTTGGGTGATGATGATGGCGTGGTAGGAAACAGATGTGGTGATGGTTCTTTTTTTTTTTTTTTGGGGGGTGTATATGTGTGTGGTGGTAATGGTAAGAGTCAGGTGTGGTCAGGTTCAGTTGTGCTGGATTCAGGTGTACTGGAGGGTTCAAATGTGGTGCAGGAGATGATGACGTGGGAAGGCCATATGATGGTCTGTGACGAATTCAGTTGTTAAGAGGACATCAACAGCAACGTAAAGTCGTAATCATTTTAGATGGAGACAGGGAAGGAGAAGGCTCCTCCCCAACTTCCACTCCCTTCGGCACATCTGCCGGTAGGAAATTGTCTGTGAGGAAACGCAATGAGAGAGAGAGAGAGAGAGAGAGAGAGAGAGAGAGAGAGAGAGAGCGAGAAGAGAGAGAGAGAGAGAGAGAATTATGCTAACATGAAAACTTTATTGGAAACGATGAATAGAAAACACATTCTAATCTAATTTCAGCCGCCGGATACTCTGGGGAAGAAGGATTTTTGCCACTAACGGGTAGAGAGAGAAAAAAGGAGAAATACGTGCATATTGTATTATTGTTCTTGACCAGTCGTATTTGCTGATAGTGGATATCATTAAAGCATTTTTCAGGCAGTGTTTTAAGCTTGCGGATAGTCTTCGCTGTGATAACATTTGGTTGAAGTGTATTCCATTGTTCTATAACTCTGCTGCTGATACTTTCGTCCATGTTTGTGGTACATATCCTTCCTTATAAACTATTACCGCTATATCTGGTATATTTATGCGTGTCTTCGTGAATTATCGTTAGTTATATTAAGGCTAATATCAGTCAAGTGAGAGCTTGTGCACCTTTTTAGAGAAAAGTAGCAGATTCGGGCCCTTCGGACCCTTGCCTGTTCTGAGGGCTGCCATACCATCCTTCACCAATATCACGCCCTCCCACCCTAACAACCACACCCTCTCCCACCACTACTACTACCTCCCTGGCCACTACACCTTCCCTTACCACCATCACTTCCTTCCTCCTTGACACCACTTTCTCCCTCACCACCACCACTCCCTGGCCACCACACCCTTAACGGCGGTTGGCATTGTTCAGTAATATAACCACTCCTTACCTCCTTTACTGCCCTTCCTGCTCAACAATATTTTTCCTTACAATATTTTACTCCAAGAAGCCAGCAATTTCTATCCTGCCACGGAAGTGGATGAATAATTTGGAAGTGGATTGGGAGTTCGTCATCGTGCCTTTGGCAACTTTCACACCATGTTTATCGACAGGAGCGCCTTTTTGACGTAGCTGTAGATAATTGCAGGTTTCAAAGCCATTTCTTTATAAGGTTTATCAGTTAGTAATGGAGTTAGTGGTGGTGGTGTTCTTTGTACTCTTTCTATTTTTTTTTTTTTTTATTCGTCGTTGGTAAGCAGAACTGAACAGCGCATTCTGATTGTGGTCTGACTTGAGCGTTGTTTGCTTTATGATTTACACTTTGAGCTGTGAAACGTAACAGCTTTGTTTGCCCTATTGTAATGCAGGCAAACATTGGCTTGCGGTGGGTAGGTATGGTGGGTGGGCGAACGCTGCGTCCGGTCAAGGCTTCATCACCTCACACATCACCCACCCAGCGGCCGCGCCTCGTTGCTCCTCATCTTGCCTATACTTAACTCACCCGCCACCGGCCTCTCTCCTCTCACTTTCTCATGCTTTTACCTCGCATCTCTCTGCCGCATCCTCCCCACAACTTTTCAGTGTTGTCTGGCCCGTTTCTTGTAAGATCCTCCCAAGCCTTGCCGCGCATCTTTATCAGTCTGTACACTGTACACACACACACACACACACACACGAACACGTACACAGGCACGCGCGCCCACGTACACGCATACAGAATTCAACCCTAGTAATTGTAAGCTTACGAGGATTGGTCACAGGGAAAGAAGAAGACCTCTGTAGGAATGTTATCCAGCAGGATGTAAGCTGCAGGACTCTGTGTGAGAGAGGGACTTGCATTATCCTTTAACCTGTCGCCCGAGTTACACATCAGGAGAACATTAAAGGTGAGGAATTGTCTCCTGGCGGGTATTACATTAGCATTCAAGTGCATGGGTAAGGAAAATGTTTAGCAAGCTGTTCATGTCCTACACAAGGCCAGAACTAGAATATGCTTGTCATATTTGGTCACCGCACTCAGGGAAGTACGAAGAATTGGTAGAGAAGGTCCAGAGGATGGCAACAAAGATGGTACCAGAATCAAGAGAGCTGAGTTTAAAGGGGAAAGAGGCCTTGACTTTGTCCACCATGGAAGAGTGTAGAGTGAGGAGTGACCTGATCACAACCTTAAAAGTTTTTAACCCTGGCTGATGACGTAGACAGCGAACAGTTCTTCGAAAGATGTAAGCAAAGAACAACCAAAGGACGTAACATGAAATTAAAGGAAGGTACTTGGTAAAAAGGGATATAAAGAAGTACTTGTATAGTATAAGAGTGGTGGACGAAGGGAATGAAATGACTTGAGGACGTGGTTACTGCAGACACCATTCCATGGATTTAAGTTGTGTAATAAAACAGAATGTTCGAGAGATGGGACACAACCAGTGTAAAATTCCATCCCCGTAAAGTATAGATAGGTAATTACACACACACACACACACACACGCAGAGTCGCCTGCTCTGATATGTGGTGCAAGTAAAGGAGTGAGAAGCAACTCGCATCACAATGATACAGGCTGAAACAGATCGGTGTATCATCTGGTAACATTACATTCTCACCTGCAGGTGTGGTATCAGATCGAACTCGGGACGGTGCAAATTACAGCACCCAACAGATGGGTGAATTCCCTGTGATATTTCTCCCTCAGGGCTTCATCTATGCATATGGTCAGTGTACAGCACTGCAGACTGTAGATGAGCCTCAAATACTAGAGTAAAACAGGTTAATATCACGCCTCACTTGACACCACCCCCCACCGAGGATACAGTATTGTTTTCCGTGGTGCTGGTGCTGTAAGAAGATTAGCCTCGTATGGTAATGTTCGTGTCGGACACGTGTAATCCGCCCAGCCAGCCGGGTAAAAATAACAAATAAAACCAATCATAGACACAATCCCAGTGCCACACACTCTCTCTCTCTATCTTGTTTTAATACTAATTTTAATGTAACTACTCTGTCCGCTGCTCTCTCTCTCTCTCTCTCTCTCTCTCTCCCCCTGTCCGTTTGTGGGAACGAGTTTTCTTTTTTTGTGAATTTGATATGATAAATGGAGAGAATCGAGACATTGTTTTAAAGAATGTGGAATTTTCTTTTCCTATTCAGGGACGAAAGATGAGAATTTGTTGAATGTATCCGCGCAGAATTGTGCCTCAGAGGTTTCGCAGTTGGTCATACTGCCGGTAGTGCGACCGCTGGCCAGGGCAGGGACGTGTGCCTGCTGCCGCTCGTCTAGGTCAAGGGTCGAAGACTCGGTCTCCGCACGATGCGTGGGTGATCAACATTGCTAAAATGTCTTGGGAACCAGGGAAAGCATTGTCCTTCATGTGTGCGTGTGTGTGAAAGATGGTGTCAAGCCATTCTATCGGAATATATATATATATATATATATATATATATATCCAGCAATTTGGTTGTATTTTAGGTCATGCATCATCTTTGGTACGGCAACCATACCTGCCGCCACTTGAGTGAACCCCCTCCCGAAGTCCTCTCTGGTACATACCACGTTATTTTAGGAGTTGCAATCAGAATATTTCCCGGTGTATCGGTGTCTCACTCCGGACGTCAAGACGTCACAAGAAACCCGAGAAGAAATGTCTTTGTTTCCGCTTGAGTTTGGAGAGTGTTGGGGGCAGACAACAGAACCTGTCACACTCCGGCCGGAGACGCATTCATCGCCGCCCCCAGCCCGCCCGACCCTGGGCCTGACGGCGCGACGCCTCCGCCTCGTGCAGCGCCGCCTCCCCTCCTGTACCTCACCTGGTCAGCGTGTGTGTGTGTGTCATGTGTACTCACCCTGCAAGGTGGTGGATGCAATGGGAGCTCTGCAAACCTCAACAGCCAAGGAAGTGGGGCAGATGTTGGTCGTACGATCGAAAAGATAAAAGCAGTAAATTTAATGATGAAGTGAGCGGTAGAATTAGATAGATATGAAGTAGTGAATGAAGAGTAGATAGGAACTGTATGAAAGGAAAATATAAGCTGGTCAGTTTGGGTTGCTGATTGTCTGGACCTGCTGAACGTACAGCCTTCTGCTACAGTATAGTGTAGATGTTGTAGACAACAGGAATTTTGTAATGACATCCATCCTCTCTCGCTCTCTCTCTGCTAACTGGAAATGGGAATAGCACATCGCCGCCAGCTGCACCTCAATAACTCTCGCAGTGGGGAAAAAAAAATGGAAAACATGAAAATGTGTGTGTGTGTGTATGTGTGTTGTGTATGTTAGTCGATAAAAATGATACTAGTAAGGTCAAATAAGGATGAGACATGAGCCATCTTTGGAAACCAGAGAAACAACCGACACACGGAAAGCAGGATTGACAATTTGGGTTAAGTGGAATGTGGGAGACATAATGAGGTGAGTACTGATGTACAGGAACAGTCGCCAGAAGGAGTGTGAACTACACCAAGTGTAGTGTGAGTGTAGGTCACATATACAGGGGACCCGCTGGCCTTGGTGTAGTGTCTCGCAGCCACTCATCAGTGAAATCTTCGGTGGACTGGGTACCAGCGTCACTCTGGCCGTCGGGGGGTCGCTGGATAGAGGGCTTGATTTCGATAGCGAGTCTCCGGGAGGAGTTTGTCGCGAGAACCCAGCTGGCAGGTGTTGAACGAATTTTTTTGTCCTGAATCGAAGGCCCCAGTGACGCACAAAGGGGCCAGAGAGGAAAATGTGTTTTTTTTAAACAGGACAAGTCGTAGCTTTAAGGATAAAGGTGATTTATAACAAGAAAAATGAGGGTAAAATAGAGGCTAACGATAGCATCCACATTTGAGAAGTAAAGGTGTATGAAGCATGTTGGGAAAGAACGACCAGCATTCCGGGCACCACTTCAACGTTCCTGAGTCCTCAAGGTAGTACTTGCCTGGGCGGCTGCTGTCTGCACCTTACTACCTCCAGTATGTAAACACAATCGATGGATTTGTTATGAAGCAGAGGAAGCGAACACCACCACTCGGTTTACAGAGGGAGACAGAAAGTGGATCTTCCTCCTCCTCTTTAATGGCCACAGCGGAATGAAAAGTCAGCTCCTGGCCTCAACTCACTCCAGCCATCCTTTTCTGTACGCCGCGCGCGATGTTGATGCTCTCTCTCTCTCTCTCTCTCTCTGTTTCATAGGTATTATTTTTGCTACTGTTGTCGTGGGCTGTCTGCATGTGACCGCGTTTTCAAGGCTTCGACCCGAGGCATGCGTTTGGTTGTTGCTTCCCACAGTTTGTGTGTGGAGACTGGCCATTCGAGGATTGACCGTTAAGATACCTCGTCCTTCCTTCGAAAAGCCAAGCTGTGTAATTCTCTTCCGCCTTTCATCTCCCTCTTCCAGTAACCTTTCCATCTTTAAGACCCAGGTCAACAAACACCTGCGGAGCCCTGATTAATATCTACTCTTTTTTCCTCACTTTATTTCTTTCACCCATGATGCCCTTTGATTGCGGCATGTTTTGCCTCTCCCACGATGATCACTGTTCGAAAAAAAGTCAACACCACCACAGCGTTGACGGAGAGGCAGAGAAAGCGACCACCACAAGGTTGACTGAGGCACATAAAGAGCGAACACCACCACCACCACCACCACATGGGTCGCAGTGAGCCACAGAGTGTGAACACCACCACGGGGTTCACACAAACACAGAGTGAGCACCTCCACATCATGGCTTACCTGAGAGGCGTGGTAACTGGACGCCACATCAGTACGGGGCCCAGACGTACGTGAACCCCCGAGAGGGGTTGAAGTTTAGCCGGAGTCGCGGGGCTGTGAACACCAGGGCAGGAAGAAGTACAAAACTGCGGCAAGAGAGAAGGAAGTAGTTAGGGAATGAGCGGGCCAGTTGGGAAGTCAAACTGGAGATTGCTTTTAACTTCTGGATCAGAGGCGAGCCGAACTACCTCCTCCTCCTACTTCGTCAGCCAATTAAGAAAACCAGATTTTTTTTTTTATGAAAAAGTGGGAAAACCCGGTTTGCTTAGGATTGTTTTGGTTGGGTGAGTTTTCCTCACGTTTTGGTGGATGGTGGATAGCGCCTGGCTAGGTCCAGGTCAGTAGTGTAGGGGGTAGTCAGGATGTAGCCTGGCTGTCGATAATACTGCTACCAGCATCAGGAGTCACCCTAATTAAAGGTCTGGGATAATTACAGGTCCGGGTGACGGGTGATATGTGATTTCCGTTCGTTGGATATAATATTTTTTGTGATTTTATATATTTTATGATAGATAATATACTTTTTGTTATACATATTTATGATAAAGATGGCAATTTCATAGGTAAGGTAAATTTGGATAATTACACTGGAGGGGGGGGTGCAGGTACCCTTTGGTGGTACCATTGTTCCACTGAGGGGGGGTACAGGTACCCTGTTGTACCATCTACGGTACTTCTTGTCCTCACCATGATGTGAAGTGCGAGACCCTGACGTGACGTGACGTGACGTGACCTTGCCTGACCTCCTGACTTCACGGTAGGGGAGGGATGGAGTAGGGACTGACGTCCTAGCCAGGTGATTTCTGACCTGTGTATGCACGAGTGCCTTAGACATTTTGCCTTAAGATAGGGCTAGTGGTTAGCTCTCACCGCATCGATAGATAGATTAATAGGTAGATAGATAGACAGATAGATACGCCTGGTAAACAACCGTTCTGTTTGAATATATGGTTCTTCGGAGGATGAGATTTTGTCATGTATGGAAGAATGAGCTGTTGTCAGGTGTAGAGGAGTGATCTGTTGTCAGGGACAGAAGAGCGAGATGTTGTCAGGGAGACACCAGCGAGGCAGGGAGGGGATCCAGTCGTAGTATTGTGAGGAGATGCGAGGGGCCATGATGAGGTCTTCGGAAGTCCCTACTGAAGGGGCTGGTCCCAGACCTGTGCTGTAGGGGAAGAGGGAACATGATGGCGTAGGTCCTACCGGGAAGGGTGGAGTTGGGGAGGTAGTACAGGGACACAGGGTCCCGGTATGTTGCCCACCAGTACGGCACGTGCCACCGGGACACAGAGCCCACCGGTGGAGGAATCGACGAGTGAGCTAGTTAGTGGGTGTGGCCAGCTCGGGTGCGGCGGTGGCGGTGTTGATGGTCCACCTTGCTTGGCGGCAACCTGGCCGCAGGCACAAGGTGCGGGAACATGAGCCCGCGGCCCAGGCACCGGGGCGGACTAGCCGCAGGCACAGATGCGGGGGACACAGGAGCTACCTCTGTGGTGCCACTGGTCCGGCAAGGGAGACCAGTTTGAACGCTGGGGACCTGACTGAAATGGACGGCCAATCAACCAACCGATAGAATGTCTTCAAAGAGCACTCGCTTGACTCTCCTCCAGTGGCGCTGGTGGAATACGGGTGATGGCAATATGGAGATCGTGGTCGCGAGATCCAATAGCCTGGTGGATCATTGTGTAAGCCGTATAAGATACCTTTGCATAGATATGAATATGTAAATTCTAAATGAAATATATATATATATATATATATATATATATATATATATATATATATATATATATATATATCGTTTTGCTTAAGCTGATACTTTGTCTTCATGATTTAATGCTTAATGTGCAACATGTGTGTTCCATGGAGCATAATGCTTAACAATACGGCCCCTGTGTTCCATGGAACAGAAGTTAGCGTTGATTACTGTTTCATGGAACAACAGTTAACGTTAGACAGTGTTCCATGGAACTTCATGTTTAACCTTTCATCCTTTTGTGTTCCGTCAAACACATGTATTCCTTTGCGAGGCGCGGGCTGGTCTGTGGAGCAGCCGGATGTTCTCCTCAGGAGGAACAAGAATGTCTCAAGTGAGAGCAGCGGGAGGGGTCGGGGGCGACAATCGAGTGGATCTTGGCGCCTCTGTAATGATGAAGGATCACAGTGGGGGCAAAAGAAAGCCAGACCATCCCCTGCTTACATGGCAGAAAGTTCCACGGTATATCATGGGTTTAAGGCGCTTCCCTGGGGGGTGAGGAGATGAAGGCTGGGCAGATAGTGTGACACATTGCCAGTGGAGAGGACGCTGGGGGGGTTAGACAAAGCGCCGTCCCTCTCCCACAGCGCCTGGCCGTCCTAACTACTGCTAAGATTGGGATAACTTGTATGTCCCTCCTCGCTGCTCTTTCCATGATCATATTTGGCTGCATATTAGTTGTTTCTCGTCTCTCGTTAACTCTCGTAGATAAGAATTTAGACATATTTCGATATTTTTAATTTCAAAACGAAATATTTAGAATACACTGGAGTGTTTAGGTATGCAAACACCTGCGGAGACCCGATTCATTTCATCATTCTCTTTTTTTTTCCTGCTAACTTTCGTTTCACCCGAGATGGTCCTGGGTGGGGCATTGTCTTGCCCGCTTCATGGTGAAAACGATACCCAGCACCAGCTGATGTGGTTCACAGGCTCCTTGGTGATCCCAGGTCACGGATGTCGTCTCCTTGGTGATCCTAGGTCACGGATGTCGTCTCTTTGGTGAACCCAGGTCACGGATGGCGTCTCCTTGGTGATCCCAGGTCACGGATGGCGTCTCCTTGGTGATCCCAGGTCACGGATGGCGTCTCCGGGGTCATCCCAGGTCACTGTCCTGTCATGGTCCTCAGAATTACCAGTACACTCGTACACAAGATCTTTGCAACATATTTCATGGGCAGATACCTACAGATTGTGCCAGACAAGTGGGATGTGGTGTTGGATATGCTGGTTTACGAACTTTGGTCTCCAGTAGCCTGATGAGGCAAGGGAGGAACGGAGGCATGGCGCTAGAAGAGGCTCCTCAACCATATACGAGTATAAGCGTTTTAACAGCAGTCAGATAGATGGATATACGGGGTGTAAGTGGACGGCCAGCCTCAGTACTGCTGTTTGCTTGCATGCCAAAAACTGTTGCTTGCATCGTTGTGTATAGAGCAATGATTCAGACTCTCATGCCTGTTTCATTACACTAGAGCTGAACTTAGGCGTGAATTAAGGCATTTAATTTACTATTCCACAAGAGAAAATATGTTAAGACATTAGTTTGTACGACTTTTGTCGTACTAATCGGATATTTAGGCTCAAAAGTTTGCGAGACGTGCTTGTGAGTTTGCGTCACTGCTGTACAGGAAGCACTGCACCCACAAGGCAGTGTAAGGATGTGTCAGAACGCCCTCCTAGTTCGTTGTGTGTGTGCACTACGGTATACAGGGCAGGCGGTCACGGCGTTCACATCCTAGTGTTAGAGCTGGCTGGCGTCCAGGGTGACCCTGGTAGAGTCAGATCCCCATCCGGCTCATTTGGTCCCCCTGCTGCACCTCCGGCAGGGGGAAGGGGAGGGATGGGGGTGGGGGGGAGGAGGACATGTATACTCAGTAGCTTTTGCTTCTTTCCTTCACCAGGGATGCCGTGAGGTGGTCCTTTTCAAAGCGATCGCAGATCAGCCAGCGTTTAGGATGTACATTAACTGGCGTAAACGCCCTGATGTTCTGGTTTCCGATGGCTCTGTAGCCAAGAGCATTAGAGGGTTTGATTGAAAGGCCCGTCCTCAGCACACACCGCTGGTGAGGATGACTGCTCGGGCAGGTGTGGAGCCTATGGTCACGGTGAGGCGTCTGTGAATATGTGTTCTTGTGTCGTTAAGGACCTGAGCACGTTTACATTACTCATGAGCACGACGATGCGACACTATGGCACGACGGTGCAGTTCGTGAGTACCATGGTACGATCAATGGGCACGATTGCACGACCCTTGAGAAAAGTTGCAAGACCCTTGGGCACGAAAGCACGGCCCGTGAGCACGACTGTACGACCCTTGAGTACTGTGACACGAACCATCAGCACGACGCTACGACCCATGGGTATAATGACCTGGTCGTGTTCTGTATTTAGTCGCATTTAGTACCGATATGATCGGCAGGATATATTTCGTTTCATCTGCGTTGAATTTTTCCACTGTAGTTGCCGTCAGGTTGTGTGGTGAGGACCGGAGTGACCTTGTGCGTCTAGAACCTGTGCATCATTCCCGGGGAGGGGCGTTCCCGTCATCAACTGCAGCAGGTGTCATGTGTTTTGGCTGGCAATGTCGAGTTAAATAGCCCGAGGAACAAGAGGGAAGGTTTCACTCTGCGAACTTGCAAGTGACCTCTTGTGTATGCAAGATGGTGGTGTCGGATGTGTCCACTTCAGGCTGGCTGGAGGCGGGGACGGGGCTATTCCTGGCGGGGTTCGTTGTTCCTCCTCCTCCTCTTGGTCGTCCCGTCTCGTGGTGGCGATGTCCTCCCGTCAGCGTTGCTGTTGGTTGGTCTGTGACGTGTCATGTACATGAAGGAAGGGTGTGTGTGTCACGGGCGGCCGGGACGAGGCTCCGGGGAACATGAGGGGCTCCTCATACCCGAGGAGTCATCTTACTAGATGTTGCCTGCCAGCCGGCGGGAACACTCGTGCACCTCACGCCACTAACGTACACAGTGAACGTGGCTGGTCCTCCAAACCCTCCTCTTTTCCTGTAGTACCCGCCCACACCCTACACATCCCATTACGAACAATTGAACGCCCCCTAGCATTTATCTCTCTCCAGGCGCACACATTCCTAAGGCAAGGTAAGGTAAGGTAAGGTATGGTAGTGCAACGCAGAATAGGGTAAGGTACACCTTTTCAACCGTGCCTTTGTCGCCTCCGCCGTCCTGTCTCCATTTCTGACCCTTTTGTTCCCCTCCAAGTCATTCCACTCCACATATCGTCGTCACTGCCCTGGGGAGGGTGGGTTGGGGGGTGGGAGGGTGCGCACGACCCCCCTTCCCTCCCTACCCCGGGGGCACAACCCACCCCAGCCCCCCACCAGCGCCATTGATGGCCAAGATTGAGAAGTCTTGCTTCAGGAGGCGAACGACGGGGCGCTCGGCGGTGGGGCCTCCTGCCTCTGTATACACGGCCTGGTGACTTGTGTACGTTGACTGGTGACGTGTTTGTGTGTGTGTGTGTGTTTGACATACGTACACTGGCTGGTGGTAGAGATTTACACCGCGTGTAGGGCGTGACTGGGTGTCCCTCTATCGTCCCGGCCTTCGGGTCAGAATTGTAAAATGAAACAGCCGTAGTGAGGCAGACCGCTGGTGTTTACTGAGGGTGGGGGGCCGGTGAGGGGCGAGCCTGGTGCGGCCCACCTAAGGAGGGAGACTAGCCGGGGTGCGGAGAGAAGGGCTCCCTGACCGTATACTTGGGAGGAAAGTTTGGTTCAGGGAGAGATGGTTGGCACAGGTAGGAGGTGAGGTCACACTTGAGGTCAGGATGGAGAGGGCTGGGCCAAGTGGAACCTCCCCACATGACAGTGTGGGTTGGACAGTCGTCTTCATTCTCGTAGAGATTTGTGTTTAGTTCGTGTTGCCTGATGTTGTACCCAGGGACACCGAGACCCCAGGCAGGCTCCCCGCCTCCGCCAGGAGAGGCACCACGCCCTGGCGGGGTGCTGAGCGGCCGCGCGTGTCGCTTTAACCTGATGGATCACACCCTGGGCTACACCACCTCTCATCACCAGATTTGAATATCCGATGCAAGAGCTTACGGGATTGTAGCCGAGTGTTGACCTCGCACGGAAACATAAGGGGTGGCAATGGGTCGGTCCAGCCAGCCAGCGCTCGAGGCCACTTGAGTGTGGCTGTCAGTTGGGTTAATTGGGGCAGTTCACTTTTAAGCGAGGCCAGTGTAGGCTTGGGTGGGGGCAGTGTAGGCTTGCATGAGGCCACTGTAGGTTTAGATATGGCCATTGTAGATTTGGATAGGGTCAGTATAGGATTGGATAGGGTCAGTGTAGGCTTAGATAGGGACAGAGTATGTTTGGATAGAGCCAATGTAGGCTTGGATAGAGCTTCTTTAGGCTTTGATGGAGCTCATGTAGACAGAGATAGGGACAGTCTTGGTTTGGATGGGAAAAAATCTTGGCTTCATTGGCTTAGTGCTGGCCCAGCTGGTGCAGGTTGAGTCAAGCCTCTGAGGTTTAGATCGGCCGGTGCAGATAGGCAAGGCTTTGCAGGTTTGGAAAGGCCCGCGCAGGTTTGGGATTGTCGTTGTATGATTAGAAGGGCGGATGCAGGTTAGAATGGCTCATGCAAGCTAGTTAGGGCTGATGCAAGCTTTAAAGAGAGTATTAGGGCAGGTGGAGGCCGCTCCTTGGGGCCAGAGGGAATAAGGGACTAGTCCGGAGCAGGTAATAGCCATCCCTGGGAGCCAGGGGGAACTGGGGACAAGAAAAGAGTAGGTGAGGGCCGCCCCTGGGAGCCAGAGGGAACTAGGGACAAGGCAGGGGTAAGGTAAGACTTCTGCTCCTCCACACACTCACAACTCCGGGCACAAAGTTTACCCATTAATGGTTTTAAACTTGCGTGTGGCGTGTTTCCTAATCTGCTTGATTCCGTGGCAGGTCGCCGACTCCCTCTCTGGAACACTGACAGTTTCGACCATAATCAAGTTTAGTCGCTGGAAAAGTTATAATGCAAGAAAAATATACAAGATGTGAATGAGAGGAGATAGAATTTCCCCACTGGTAGCGGACCGAGTATTAAGTGTGTAAATTAGATGCGGGGAAAAGTGGGAGTCGTGTGTAGTGCCTGTGGTAAGTCAACAGAGGGCCAAGTTGGAGGCAGGATCAGTGGAGGGGCACCAGAGACAGAGGGGTTTATCCCTGTGTGTCTGTGGTTGTAAGTGTTGCTGTGATTACCATCTGTCCGTTGCGGGGGGTGAGTTTTACACTCGTGTTGCCCCCGAGGAACTTCACCTTATGCATATACCATGCATTAACCTTACGTATATACACAAATTTGCACACCCCAGACTACACGAGGTACCCAGTCATGGACCGGCTGCAGACCTGGGACAGACGCTTGTCTGTGTGAATCAGCGTTTGGCTGCAGTAAGGACAGCAATAGATGCCTTTATTAGTGGTATGGGTCATGGCAGCCTCTTTATACCTAAGGCACGAGGCAGCCATATTACAACCACCCAGTCTCCTCAGTCCACCTACATATATCCTCGCCGCCCCTCTCCTTAAACCTTCCATTTTAACTTTCTCATCCCTCTTGCTCGCCACTTTCCCTAGCTCGCTCTTTGCAGCAATTTACGTCTCCTACCCCCTGTCTCTCTCACACACACACACGCGAAACTGGTTCGTAACAAACCATTGATATGTACGTCAGGATGCGCCCTGTCATGTTACCTAGCCAGGGAGCGCCACCCGCTGCTGCATTGGTGGTTATAAGACGCACGATTTCTAAGGTCGCTGACAGTGTTTTTGTGAGGAGAGTTATAATAGTTAAGTCTTCTGAGGGCAACGAGAAGGTTGTTTGATGGGTCAGGGTTCATAAGGGACGACCAGAGGTCTTAGCTGCTCGTAGTGGATATGGGGACGACCAGAGACGCTCTTGCCTGCTCATAGTTGATAAGGGCACGACCAGAGAATGTCATGGCTGCTCAGGGTTGATAAAGGGACGACCTGAGGTTTTGGCTGCTCAGGGTTGACCAGGGAACGATTAGAGGTCTTGGCTGCTCACTGATAGGGGGACGACTAGAGAAGGTCACGGCTGCTCGGGGTTGATAAGGAGGCGACCAAAGAAGGTCTTGTCAACATAAACGACTCTCCTGCTTCTGCCATTATATATATTCATGAGAAGGCGATCTTTAGCGCAGTGTGAAAACGATATTCAGGTGTGTCATTTTAAGGCATATGGGCTCTCTCAGTAAACTGTTATTATCTAAAGTAACGTAAGGTATGTGTGTATTTGTTGTAACATACCAATCGAATCTCGAGCGTCACCACTGACGTAACACAACCGTTCATCCTTTAACGTCGCAACTGACGTAATAAAACCGTCGGTCCTTTAGCGTCACAGCTAACGTACTACAACTGTTGGCCCGTAGCGTCACGACTAACGTAACACAACCGTCGATCCTGTGCTGTCATAACTGACGTAATGCAATCGTCGGTCCTGTAGCGTCACAACTTACGGAACACAACCAACGATCCTTTAGTGTCACAACTGCCGTAACACAACCGTTGATCTTGTTGCGTCTATCTATCGTAACACAACCGTCGATCCTCTAGATGCAGTAGCACCCCTAAACTATCGTAACAATCTTCGATCCTTTAGCGTCACAGACCTGTCGTAACACAACATTGTACCATTCAGTGTCACCAACGTTTGACACAACCGTAGCAGCTGGTGGTGTGGTTGATGGCAACAGAAAGATGACACAGACAGACACAGACACACACTCGCCTGTCACAGACAAATTTCGCATTCAGTGTAACGCTAGACTTCCTTATACATTGGCTTCAGGAAATGAATGTAATTCATGAGGTTTTACAAGACTTTCCCTTATTCACTTGGCAGTGGGAAATGAATGTAAATAATTATGGACACCCACACTACAATCTGAGTGCAACGTATATAAGGTGCAGCTTTTGTATAAGAATCCAATTTGCATATATCATTGGGGCGGGCGAGTATATATATGCTGTAGGCTGGGTAAGGTGAGCCCTGGTACCTCGGCAGAGGGGAGGTGGAACCTGGGTCTCACTAGGAACCAGGCATTGCAGTAACCAGTGCTGGACTGTTTTCTTTTGTACCTGGCTGTTCTGGTGAACGGATGAAGACGCACTGGTTCGATGTACCACTCCAGTTGTCAGCACCACTGCTTGCGGTGCCACCACCTGCTGATGCCTCCATCTATCGGTGCCACCACTTGCTGGTGCCTCCACCTGCTGTTGCCTCCATCTGCTGGTGCCACTACCTGCTGGTTCGACTCCCCGCCACTCTCTTCACCATGGAGTTTATTTTTAAAGCCTTATCCTCGCTATTCTCCGCCCTCCCCTCCGCCTAGTGTGACCCCGCCCTCCCTGGCCACTCCCCGTCCGCTTAGTGTGGCCCCGCCCTCCCTGGCCACTCCCCGTCCGCTTAGTGTGGCCCCGCCCTCCCTGACCACTCCCCGTCCGCTTAGTGTGGCCCCACCCTCCCTGCGTCACCGGTCGCCCCTGGCTCCTGCAGTTCCGCCCAGTGTGGCCTGAGCCTCCCATGGTCCCTCCCGCATCCGCCCAGTGTGGCCTCAGCGGCTCCGCACATCCCTCTGGCGGGCCAGCCCCGCGGGGAGGGGAGGAGACCAGGTGTGACCCCGGCTGCTCCTGGCAACACCTTGGTAGGCCAGCCCCGTTGGGAGGAGGCCCAGTGACGCCTCGGCGTTCCCGGACATATCCCTGGAAGGCCAGACCCTTGGGCAGGAGCCTCGGTTTGGCCCCGGCCATTTCCCTAGGCAGGCCAGACCCTCGGGAAGGATGTCCAGTGTGGTTCCCAACGGCCCATGCGTCGCCCTGGTAGGCCAACCCCGTGGGGAGGAGGTCGGCTGTGGCCTTGACTGCCCCGGGCATCCCATTGGCAGGCCAGCCCCGTGGGGATGAGGTTGGGCGTGGTCCCCCCTGGGCATCCATCAGGCTCAGGAAGGGTCCCGGGGATTACATTAAACGCCATCCCCATTCAGCGGCCGCCCCTGCCCCGCCCCAGCCACACGCCCTACTCCCCACACCCACCCACCCTGCTGTGCTGGGTCTGTTGCTGCTGCTGTTTTCGCTAGTGCTGTGCCGGCTCCTGCTGTTCAGGGAAAAGCTCCTCTGGCTGGACGGAGTTGGTGCTGCGCACTTTGGCTGGGTGGAGTCACGATGGTGGTATGCTGGCGTATGCTGGGCTGTGCTTGGTTCACCGACGTTGCTGTTTCGGCACTAGAACAGCATCCGTGTGGTGTGCAGCATATGGGTTGTTGTGTAAGAGCAACAGCAGGGGCCGGTTATTAGCAGAATCAGTAGGAGGGTGTAGAGAGCAGCAGGAACAGCAGGGGCCGGAGAGCAGCAGGAAATAGATGCTGGGTTGTTTGGTGGTTAGCAGGAAGCAGCAGGAGGGTCGTCTGGAGAGCATCAGGAGGAAGCAGTATGCAGGAGGCCCCTCCCCACGTCTTACCTCAGGAGGTGCTCCTTGATATTCATGCGGGTGCTGGTGGTCTTGATGGCTCCACAAAGTGGCTGCAGGAATCCATGGCAAGCATGTAGCAGTTTCCTCATATTTTGAGACTAGGGAACCCTTACGGACGACGTGACCTTCCCCAGGAGCGTGTCCGCGGCTCCAGGAGGAGAGCACAGGACTTGGAAGGGGGGGGGGGCTGGCTGGCGAGGTGCTGGAACGGCTCAAGTTTCCAGGGGGAAATAACACATATCTAACTGATGAATGAACCGCCGCCTTCGCCAATATGGCCCTGTGAAGCGAGCGGCCCCCTGCATATAGAGGTACACGGAATAGTTCTGGTGGTGAAGTGAAGTGCTTGTGTGCAAGGGTTGATGCCTGGATTACGAATGCGATGCCTGGAACGTGAGTGCATGATGGCGGTGTCTGGGAGGGGAACATTTAAAGGTGGCACTTGGAGCGCGAGGAACTGTCCACTTGCCTGGGCGGCCATCTACTGGACGCAGAGGTTAATGCTTTCCGGCAGGGTGGCACCGATGCTCTCTTTAAGTCAGGCTACGTGGCACTGGTTTACATCCAGCACACCGCACTGGTGCCGGACCTTCCAGGCATATTGGTTTACATCCAGCATACCACACTGGTGGTGGCAACTCCAGGCATATTGGTATACATCCAGCACCCCACACTGGTGCCGGCCCCTCCAGGCATATTGGTTTACATCCAGCATACCACACTGGTGATGGCAATTCCATACATATTGGTTTACGTCCAGCACACCACACTGGTACCGGCCTTTCCAGGCTCTTGGTTTACATACAGCACACCACACCGGTGCCGGCCCCTCCAGGCATATTGGTTTACATCCGGCATACCACACTGGTGATGGCAGTTCCATGCATATTGGTTTTCATCCAGCACACCACACTGGTACCGACACCTCCAGGCACTTGGTTTACACCACACGAGCGAGCGCCAGCCGCTCCTGATTATAGCGTGTCGCCTTATTTGCCGGAATGGTGCCTCTCATTCTTTATTTGTGGTTCCGGGCAGACGTAAAGCAAGCACTGAGCGAGCACCGCTCCTGACGCTCACTCCTGCTGGCTGACGTGTCCCCATTTGTTGGGCCCGGGTTGCGGCTTGTCCCTGTTGGCTTTCGTGAAACGCCCTTGCTGTCTCTTCGTGTGTTCCGCGCTTATTTTTATTGCTTATTATAGCCGGCATTTACTTAGTGAGGTACAGTAGTGAGTGGGTCTGTGCAAGCCAAGGTCACTAGTAGTAGAGGAGGCAAGGGCACCTTGCACTAAACACAAAGGGGACGCACGTCTTGGTACTGTATCACACCGCTACGTAGGACGCGTTGCCTTTGTTCCTAGATTTCCAGATTTTAGGGTTTTGATTTTTCATTTTTTTTTTCATCGTCATGATGCAGGAATTACAACATTAGTTTGGAACAGTTGACGAGCTGTTGGCCCGGCAAAGTTAATTTCTCACTCCACGGGTCGACAGGTAATCTGAACTGGCTGCATGGAAATTTATTAAATAACTCGTCATATTAATAGAGGCATATTTATTTTTTTTAAAGGAAATTATTACGCTTGATACATGTCCTTTATTTCATTTTACTTGTTTGTAACATTTTTCAGTCATTCCCTGTTTGTTACTGGTTGTATTATTATTATTATTATTATTGATATCAGTATTATAATATAGCACTAGGGCCCCTTTCATGGGGCTTTGGAGCGAGAATGTTCTTGACAAAACTACTACTCTCTGTCCACCTGATATTCCCAGTTATACTCCTTGCAGGCGGAATCCGGTAACACCGCTTTATCTTTCTAATCATATTTCAGTTAAAATTTCCACTTTTTCCAGCATGTTTCTTAGAGCACTTAAAATATGTGGCCCCCAACTTTTGGATGATGAGATCAGTTACATCTACTCCTTATCTAAAAACCTTAATTTTCCTATATCTTTAATTAATCTCGCTTTAAAAAAGGCTAAACAGAATTATTACAACGGAACACAAGTCAGAAGTTTCAATTCCAAAAATATTTTGGTGTTGCCTTTTCATGAAGAGCTCATTCCTGCAATCAAAATTCTTAAACATCTTAATATAAATCTTGTATTTAGATATGAAAATACCATAAGAACTTCACTGATAAAAAAGTCTCTAATAAAATAGGTGTTTACTATGTCCCTTATAAGGGCTGTAATCAGATTTACATAGGTCAATCAGGTAAACAGTTGGAAGAAAGAGTTAAGCAACATAAATATTCAGTTAGGAAGGCTACTACTTCAAGTGCATTATTTAAACATGTAGAGAATTTTAATCACCCAGTAAACTGGGAACAAGCCTGTTTGACATATCTATGTTCTTCTGTTATTGAAAGGCTTATTGTTGAATCATCGCTGATCAAAACTTGTAACACTATGAACTTAAATGATGGTGTATATAAATTTGATATTGTAACTAGTTCTTTACTAAAATATGATGAAATTAAAAAAGCTTAAAACATTACCCACTCCACCCATTAGGTGGGCGGTCAGGTCTACCTTTGACCTTTCCCCTCTCAGGTGTGAGGTCAAGTAATTTCTCTATTGTATATATGCTTCTGCTTCACTAAAATTTGTCAGTTGCCCAGAAAATGACTTGAAATAAAATCGAAAGCTTGGAGCTGCTCATTTATGTCTCCTTTCCTGTGAGATTATACAACACACACACACACACACACACACACACACACACACACACACACACATATTGCTGATGACCACGATGAAAAATAAAACACGATCAGCAAATTCTAGATCACGCGCATCACTGTGACTGTATTGCAATATATTCGTGTTAGAGAGAGAGAGAGAGAGAGAGAGAGAGAGAGCGTGCAAAAACCTTTCACAGGCCACATTGATTCGGTAAAAAAAATCAAAGCAGTTGGGAACGACTGAAAGCAGTGAAGGTGTATTCTGTGGGTCGCAGTTTTGAGAAAGATGCAACGTGATTTACCCATGGAAATTCGTGGATTGGTTGGTTCCTTTATACGAACGCGAAAATGGTTCCCTACTGGCACGTAAGTATTAGAGAAAACGGGGAAAAAGTACGGGACTACAAGTTGCATAATATATATTCCCCATAGCCACATTTCAAACCTCCTGAATTGAGTAGTAGAGGATGTTAGAATTTGATTTGGACAAACACCTATAAATGTTACGAGACTGGCCAGGATAGGGTGTTCACAAGAGCTTACAGACATCCGAAACCATCGTAAGGTACACATAAGGCAAGATTCTGAAGTGATTTTTCTCTAGTAATCACATCATCTTCAGGTAATTAATTAAATTTGAAGGTGTTGTAGATGAATGTGGACTGGGCGAGTGGATGGACCGTACTTCGTCTAGGCGTTCCAGCGCGGCCTCCAGTAACCTTGTTATCCCGCCAGTAAAGTGCCTCAAATTGAAGAGTGAATCTCTGACCAGCGATCGCTTTCTTCCAAGACGTTCGGCCAAAGTCTTGAGGAAACGTTAGACCGAAGGGAACCCGCACGAGCGATAGTGATGGATATTTGTTTGGCAGTTCTATGTATAGCGTGGCGGACTGTTATTGAGGGTTCGGGCGATGGAGGCCGCGGCAGCTGGCAGACTTTATTACACGGAGGTGTTACTTTGATGCATACCCAGCTGGTGGTCCTGAGGTTTACATCCAGGTGGTGGTCGTGAGTTGTGCACCCAGACGGCCATGGGCTTTACACCCAGGTGGCACACTGTGCGTCACCATAACCGGATACGAGTCCGTCCAATACCGGATGATATGACTGTCATAACCGGACATAGGGTTATTCCGGTATAGTACGGTGCGGCCGCCATAACCGGATTTCTTTTGTCTGCAGTAAGCAATGATGTAATATTTATCAAGGATCCGGTGGAAAGTTAGTGGAATAGATAGTTTAGTTTTGTATAAGAGGTAAATTTATGCTGTTGTTTTACGGACTTTGTTCAAAATTATGCAAACTTTGGCAATGATTTGTGAGATATACTGTCAGACCAAAGCCTGGCCACTTACCCCCAGGACCTCCCCCCACACCATGGCTGCTTCTCTCAGGGTCGCCTCTCTAGCTTGGCTGCTCCTCCAGGGCCGCCCTCCAGTCTGTCTGGTCCCCCAGGGCGGCCTTTCCCTGCCTAGTGCCCCCCCCCCAAGCCTGGCGGCCCCCGGAGGGCCGGCCTCAGCCCGGTAAAGGACCCACGGTGCTCGGGGCAAATTTTCGTGGAACCTTTTACGCCAGCAGCTTTCCTTTGCGGAACGATTTATTTTTCCAAGTATGTACCACGTTGGTCTTTGTTGGTTACACACACACACACGCGCACGCACTTACTTTCTCCCGGGTTTACGCCTTTCCTACCTTCCTCATGTTATGAGAGAAGGCTGCCGCCTGTGTGCGTATATGTTGGCACGTTATGTGGTAGAGAGGGTACACCCGTGTGTACCTTTGAGGGTACGCCGGTGGTAAGAGGATATATGCCAGTGTCTACGCCTTACGGCCCAGACGGGACCCGTGATCATACGTCAGGGATGGAGGTGTACGAGGTAGTGCGGGAGAGTCCCGCTGACTCTCAGCGTTACTTGCCATCACTGGACAGTGGCAAGACCACCCTCACGAGCACGGCTGCTGGCCACTAGGAAATGTCATAAAGGTGCGAAAAATATTGGTGGGAGCGCCTTTTCCTCTCTGATATATTACCAGAACGTTTCATGAAGTGGGAAAACGTTCGGGCGAGACGTGGTGTCGGAAACAGACGACTTGAACCACTGAGGAAAACAGATCTTCGCTTGGCAGCTTCCTCCGTCCTTACTTTTAGCAGGTGATACTATTGGAGGGGAGGAGGACGTCCCTCCTTCGTGGTAGCCTTTTACAACACTCGGTAAGATACGTACGTGGGGCAGTGTTAATTTTTACCCTACCCCCAGGGGAATGTTTACTCACGGAAAATATTATAAAGCTTGATACTCCAGACCTACCGGAATTATTAGCAGGGAATGGTATGGACATTTTGATCCATATAGGCGCAAAGATCATGCATATGTGTGGGGAAATATTGGGAACCCTTTGGGAAGGAAGACCCGTGGGTTTTCGTCTGCCTCTTAAAGCAGGAAGCCTGGGCTACATCTCAGGGGTTCGTAAAGTAGTGGGATTAAGCAGGTGTCGTACCTCGCACTCATACCGTCGAGCTCAAGGGGCTGAAAATTAGATTGATTTCTCATAGTGCGTCAGACCGGCCAGGTAGTGTAAGATACACAGTAATGAGGCTATGTAGGGCGGGGAGGGGGGAGGGGAGCATCTTGTACACACTGCTGGGAGGTGGTGTGGGCGCCCCGGCGGGAGCATCGTTTACGTTATGTTTGTGTGTGTGTGTGTGTGTAGCGAGGTAGAGGGGTGGGGGAGGTTGGCCCGGAAGAGAGCATAATATACGTCTGGCAACTCTAAAGTAGCATCTCGGTAATTAGCGCCAGCCTGGTGGCAGGTTGAACCATATATTTTTCCCCGAGTCTCCGTCGTAATTGAGTTGTTGAGCTTAAATAGTTTTGCGATACAGCGTAACTGTACGGGTAGGGAAAGAGCGTTCATGGCGCCTCACTGGTTAATGATTTGGCGAGAATTGTTATCGGTTTCGAGCGTGTTGTGGACGCGTTGTGGCGCACAGGAGGAAAGGAGAACATGAAGTATTCAGAGGAAGGCACAGCAGTGCTTGGTTACAGCTGACATCATCTTGGCTCCTTGGCCTGGGTACGCAAGGTGATGTAAGCGCACTGGGAATGTTTCACCAAGTGATGTATATTCTGGTTTGATTTGGGCGTGTTATGCGGTGGGCGTGGAGGTGTTGGTGGGTTAGGCACATGGGGCAGCAAAGCTGTTTGATGTGTGCATCTGGTATGCAAGAGGGTGTATGTATGTTATCACTTCTTTGTAATGTACAGAGAGGGAGTTGCTCTGCATGCGTGTGTCCCCATCTCGAACTTCCTCAGTCGTACAACTTTTTAAACTTCATTATGCCGTCAGCATTGGCAAGCTCGTTACTTACTTTATTCCACTCATCCAGTCTTCTTATGCTAGAAAAATACCGGTACTTCTCTGCATATTTTCTCATTTATTTCATACATAATTTCATTCTGAGGGATTGGTGACGAGCGCCATCTAGATGTGATACGGTGGAAGTTGTAGGAAAAGCGAGGTTAGTATTATAACTGGGGGACACGGCCTGCCTGACGTCAGACGGTCTCCTCGTGGCGAAGGAACTGTGCTGCAGAGGGAGTCCTGGAGTGGCGTCTGCGATCCGAAGGGCGGTTTTTATTGCTTTACTTATCAAATGTTGGCGGGTTTAGGACGATGATAGTAATTGTCCCTCAGGGTGTCTGTTGAAAGCTCCGTAATCACCTGTGTCTTCGTTTATCAGCAGCCTAGATGGTGAAGATAACTGCCCCTACTTCGCAAACCACAAGTCTGGTGCTGCCGGGTTGTAGGAGCGAGGCTTGCCGTGTGGCGCCATAATGTCCGTCAGTGCTGTGGTTGACTGCGTGTGATGTCTCTCTCTTAGCTATTCCGGGATTCCCAGGTTAGCGGGTGTTTAGGATGACTAGTCTCTTGCGTGAAGGTGATATGCTGAAAGGTCATGAGACACATGGGTGATACAACAGTTATATATTGATAGAGTCGCGTAGCTTAGAGGCATTTATGCTATTGTTGGTGCTGGAGCAGAAGGTGATAGTGCAGGAGAGATGACTTGATACCACGGTGCTCCTGTAGGAGAAGGGAGTCGAATTGTTATGGCAGGTAGGTGTATTTAGGAGCAGGGGTTCCGCTCTTGCGTCCGCGAGAGCCGGGGACGGCGAGGCTGACACAGATGGAAAGCCTGACTATAATATCTATGGGAGAATGGGTCATCTCACGCCGGGATGTTCCCTGTGTGCGCGGGACAGCAAGGCGCATCGACACTGGTACCTTTAGGGACCAAGGAGAGGTCCGGGAAAAGGTTCACCGTGTCCACTCGTGTTAGGGTGACAGGAGTACAAGTGTTGGCGAGGCCAAGGAAGTATGATTTCCTCGCGACCGCGTGGGCATAGGTGGTCATGGAAATGCAGTCTCAAAAGCAACGCTCGGGAGATGTCGGTGCGCCGAGAAGAGGCAGCCTGGGATGCTACATTCCTGTAGTGGTGTTATTTACAGTTCTCACCGAATATTTCTTCCCTAAACGATTATTTAGGCCTGAAAGTTGTCTACGCACGCACACACACACACACACATATATATATATATATATATATAT